>JASEVX010000004.1:17098666-17200423 GCA_031761405.1 Serripes groenlandicus
TTTGTATGTGGTAAATGCTAAAACGTGTTTTTTCCCCATACTGCAGATGTGTTTGTATGTGGTAAATGCTAAAACGTGTTTTATCTCCATACTGTATATGTGTTTGTATGTGGTAAATGCTAAAATGTGTGGTGTTTTTTTTCATACTGCAGATGTGTTTGTATGTGGTAAATGCTAAAACGTGTTGTTTCCTCATACTGCAGATGTGTTTGTATGTGGTAAATGCTAAAACGTGTTTTTCCCCATACTGTAGATGTGTTTATATGTGTTAAATGCTAAAACGTGTTTTTTCCCATACTGCAGGTGTTCCAGGAATGACGGTGGGCGGGGATCACAGACGGAGGGCCTCCCTGTCCCAGAATGTCCACCGGGTATCCTTCTCCGTGGATGGGCCGAGGAAATCTTCATGGTAAGCATTTAACCCTTTAACATATACAGACGATGGCTGATGGCTCTGCAGCTGGCGACTTTTGAAAACATTGTCACAAAATGCGAAATCGTTCATAATAAGCACATTCTCATTTTTGCAACAATTTTTTAACTATTTTTAATTATAAAACTCTCATTTATGGACACTTTTCACGTTTTTGCCATATGTTTTTAAAGTCGTCTGCTGAAGATTTGTTTTATGTGGGAAAGGATTCACTCAGTTTGACAAATGTTTTAATTGCATTACTCATTTATTGCAAACTGCTATGATACAAACGCTGTCGACTTAAAAAATGTAGTTTTATACATAAGCATTAATTTTACCATAATTTCTTATGCTAACGCCGAGCCCCGGTAGCTCAGTCGGTAGCGACGCGGGCTGTCAATCCAGGAGTTGTGAGTTCGAATCCCGAATCGGCCAACTTTCTTTCCGACGTTTGACAAAAGTTATTGCGACATGCGTCATTTGTCTTCCACCAATGGGCTAAATCTATGTGGAAAAGCAGCCAGTTGCTTGGAAGATTGTTGTGTGGAGTACTGGTGTGAGAAAACCAGGAAACACATGAGTAGGTGAACTGGCCGCCGTGATATGACTGAGAAATTGTTAAAAACGGCGTTAAACCCGAATCAATCAATCAATCAATTTTATGCTAACTGAATTTCTTCAACTGGAAAATATTGATGTGTTCATCACATCAGCGGCCGCATATTATAATTAAAGAAAAACATAAACGGCTAACTGAGAAAGCGATCCGATAGCAAATTGGGATCAGTGTAGATACAGATCAGCCAGCCCATCAACGCATATGCACTGTCCGACACTAAGTTGTGGTAGGTTTCGAGAATATTCTGCAATGTAGATTGCATTTACCATGGGAATAATTTTACTTGCTCGGGAAAGTCATGAAACACATCGCTTTGTGAATAGCCGCTGTGATATAAATGAAACAAAAACATTTGAAACAGCGTTAACATATTATACAATTACGATATACGATAGTTACGTTCGATGCTAAGTGTGTGTATAATACATAAATAACATCTATGCAATATAACATACATCATCAATTAATCAAAACAGCGTCCCAATAGAATTCAAACAATGTAATATGAACATTAGCATGAATTTTAAATAGTAACCAAATCAAAATGTTATTAATTTAACCCTTATCCCGCTGAAATTCCGAAATTGGTTTTCAAATCATCCTCGAAATTTTGCACGTTCTTGCATATTCACGAAGACATTTCTTGCAAATATTTGACAATGAGAATCGCTGTAGACTACGAATTTGTAGGCTGATCTTGGTCTGTATTAATCTAAAACATTGTTCACAATCGCGCATAATTGGATATATACATGTCGTTCAACCCTTTCCCGCATTCAACAATTCTGCATAAGAAGAATTTGAAAACTTCTTGCTCATCCTTTCTCTTTTTGTCACATTGCTTTCAGACGTCCTCTGGTGCATAGGCGTCAGAGGGCGTCTGTATGTGGGAAAGGGTAAAAGTCGAGTAAAGCAGGATAAGGGTTTACAGATCGGTTTTTTTTTGTGACTGAAATACAATATTACATGTGAAGCTTCCGCATGTACAACAGGCATAACGCATTTTGCTTAACCATTTCCCACATATAGACCTTCTCTGACGCCTCTGCAGCAGACGATTTTCAAAAAAAGTGTGGTAAAAGAAGAAATTGCCTATCGTGAGCAATTCCCACTTTAGCCACAATGTTTTCACCCCTATTTAATAATTAAATCCTTATTCTTCGAGATTTTTGTCACGATTTTACAAATGTGTTTTTGAAGTCGTCTGCTGCATAGGCGTTGTATGTGAGGAAGAGTGCAAGATGTAATTACAATTTTCTGACGAATGATATATTATGTAGATACGCTTTGATGGATCGTCTGCATTTTATGCACGGTCTGAATCCTTGATTCAGAGGTGAAAATAAGGGGCGCGTTTTATGTTCTAAAACCCTTTTGTTTATATCAAAAACATATACTTGTGGGTATTTAAAAGATTCGTCTCACTAAGTATATTCCTTTACGTACCCACGATATAGGGTTTGAATAAGTAATACGAACGATTTTGTGGCGCAAAGACCTGAACCCAAAAGCAATAGCTTTGCTCAGAAATGAACTCAATGCTCCAAATAAGACTTTTGATTTGTCAAATTCGAGAATGAATTTGTTCTGACCAATCGGATACTTGGGTACTTATTCTGAGTACAGATTAATTAAACTTAATTAGTTTTAGAGCCTGTTTGGTCATTTTAGAGATTGAAATCAAGCACTTGAAGACAGAATCCGAGCATAGAGTATAGTTTTAAAGCTTGATTACTCTTCCCTTTTTAGCCTCCTGTGTATGATTGATGCCCATATGTGCATAATGCATCTGTTGACGTTGCCTGTAAGATATGCGCCGTGACCGAGTGGTTAGCGTCGGAAATTTGGAACCGTGCGTTCTGAGTTGGAATCCCAATCGCGGCGGACATGGTGGGGAGTGCCATTGGTCAAGTTCATTTTCTGTCTTGATTCTGGTTTGTTTACCAAGAGATCATGAGTAAGAAGTAACCTGTCGTCGTAAATTGTGTAATTTAAATTGAAAAAATGATGTAAACGGAGTAAAGAAAAACAACACTATAAATGTTTGACTGAAGGAAAAACATTCAAAACAAAGAAATACGACGAATTTGTGTTTTAGATCTTGTAATTGCGAATGTCTCATGTCTTACTTAACCCAATTAGACATTCGTTTTTTGCATGTACAACGACCTACGACAAATTTGGGTTCTAGATATTGTAACTTGCGAATGTCCTATCGAATGTCTCATGCTAACTGACCAATGATACATTCATGTTTAGCTTGAACAATGTTTGATTGATTGGGGTTTAACGCCGTTTTTAACATTTTCTCAGTTATATCACGGCGGCCAGTTCACCTGCTCATGCATTTCCTGGTTCTCACACCAGTACTCCACACAACAATCTTCCCAAGCAACTGGCTGCTTTTCCACATAGACTTAGCCCATTGGTGGAAGACAAATGACGCATGTCGCATTGACTTTTGTCAATCGTCGGAAAGAAAGTTGGCCGAGCCGGGATTCGAATTCACAACCCCTGGATTGACAGCCCGCGTCGCTACCGACTGAGCTACCGGGGCTCGGCTTAGCTTGAACAATGACCTACGACAGATTGTGGAATTAAAAATTATAATTTGCGAGTATCCAATTTAGTTAAATTTAGTCTAATTTAGTCTAATGTCTAACAGACTAATAAGATATTCGTGTTTTGCATGAACCATGACCTCCGACGAATTTGGGACGTAAATCTTGTAACTTGCGAATGTTTCATCGAATGTCTCATGTCGAATCTCTAATGTCTCATGTCGAACTGACCAATAAGACATTCGTTGTTATCATGTATAATGACCTACGACGAATTTAGGTTCTAGATCTAGACTCGATACTTAAAAATTGCGAATGTCTTATGTCTAATCGATTTTGTTTATTGTTTAATATCTCACACGTCTTATGCTCTGCCAATTCACACACTTTTGTCACATTTAAACTGAAAGCGTTTTTCCATCTGTGTCTTGCAAAGAGAACATCAAAATGAGTTGTCTTATTTGCAGGAACCGAAAATATAAAACTCGAATTACCTTCTCTGTGCTCAGATATACATTTACCTATAAGGAACAAACATAAACAAAATGGAAAGGAAAGAAAGCCCAAAATAAGAAACACACATATACAGAGACATAAGTAAATGATGAAATAATTATATGCTTAATGGAAATTGTCCATGCAATTAAGTTAACATTAGTATTTTGCCTCGTTTAACGTAATTCATTAATCTACGTGATCTTTCACCCAACTGCGTCGCGTGTATGACGTTAACTGACAGTTATATGCTATTCTAGTAGCGTCATAAATCATAAAGCGAAGAAAAATGTAGTCGGAACAAAAGACGTAAACAAAATACTTGATACATTCTATTTCAGAATATTAAGAATTTCCATACACTGAAGAGCGTAGAAGCAAATTAAGTGCATGGCATGTTTACTGCTTAACTCTTTCAGCGCCACATTTTCCAAAAGTAAACTCTTCCATAGTTAAATATCGGGCGAACCCTTTTTTCATGTAATAAGAGTTTTTGAAATAATTTGATAAATATAAGGCAAACAATACTGATCCGTAACGAGCTGTCTCATCTTAATCTGTTTTGTTTGCAAAAAGCTCAATATTGCCTTTGGCGCTGACAGAGTTAAACAAACAAACAAACAAAGCATTGTTAGATTAAGACTTGATATAAGAAACTTACCACTATTTAACCATTTTCCCCGATGGAGACATTTCCCATTGTTTCCTCGTTTTATGTTTAAAATTTTCAAATAGGGGGAATTCCTTTTCCTTCGCTGAAAAAAGGCAACTAAATATCAACAAGGACCGATTTAAATCGATGTATACCATTGCAACGCATGATAACAGCTTGAGAGCTCTTTTATTGTTGTCAAACCTTAATTTTGTTTTGTTATTTCCGCTTGGTTGAGATCATGGAATCAGCTCTGGTCGAATGGCTAGCGTCGGGGATTAGGAGACGGACGTCACGTGGTAAAGTACCCATGGGCAAGGCACATATCCTAGCCTAGTTCTGGTCAGTTTACCCAAGCAGCATGAATAAGTGAACTATTGCCTTGATTTAACTGAAATAACGTTGAAACCGGCGTAAAACCCCAATGAAACAAAAACAAACTTGGTTAAGATCAACAACAAATTTAGAATTAAGGTACATGCAAGTACATGCATGCCTTAATGATATATTATTATCTTTGCATAACAATTAGGACCCAGTTCATATTGTCTAGCAATATGAGGTGCTTGAAAGCGCTTTAAAAAGTGACTCCCTGATGAACTGTGAAAACTGATTTAAATTGAGTCGATTGTCCAAAGGAAATGTTCCAGACCTTTGTGTAAAGTTAAGCAACGTTCATCGCGGTTAGTGCCTGGATGGGTGACCATAATTTTAGCATATGCATTATCAAAGACATATGAAACGCGTCTAGAGATCTTGGTTTTTGTTTTACAGTGCAAACAGTGTAGAATCATGAACGTCTACATATTATTTAGTCCTAGATATATCTTTTGCCAAACTTCTGGAATCGTAGCCCCGTTACTTTAACATCATTTGACTTTGATATGTCACCGTAACGGAGAGTCAATAAACTCCAAATCGCTAGAAGCGGCTCATATAGAAACAGTTAGGTTTTAACGTATGCGTGATGAATGCCTAACGTTGTCTGATCATATAATGTTGTTTGTGAAGGCGATTGTTGGGTGTTGTTGCATCTAACAACAGCTCAGATTCAGGTGAACGGGCACATGCGCACCAGAACATTCACTGTCTGCATACTCGTTCAAAGATCAAAGAATTTAACCTACGTAAACGCCTAACTTAACTTGATTCTGAGAGGTCTGAGTAATATCTTATATCGCATGACGCGGTTCATCATGCTAATTCGGTTTTCATTCATGTGTATTTCAGTCACTGTGACTCTGTCATGAAGATGCGAAGAGCCCCTGCAGGTAGTCATAAGTTCCAGACAATCAAGCGACAATTTTCAAACATACCCGATGTCCAGCGGAAGTACCCGCCTATATCTAAAGCCTTCAGAAAAGCTTGTAAAAGCAAACCAAAAAAGACACCGAAATACCTTTGCCAACAGTTTTTAGGAGGCATTCGAAACTATTTACCGATCATTGATGTTATTAAATCGTACAACGTTAAAGAAAATCTTCTTGCAGATCTTGTAGCAGGTTTGGCCGTTACTGGTTTACATTTCCCTCAAGGTCTTGCCTATGCACTTCTTGCTGGTCTGCCGCCGATCATTGGTATGGTGTCGACAATATTTCCGGTTGTTATTTACATGATCTTTGGTGGGGCAACACATACCTCGATCGGGACCAATGCGATCGTATCTATTATCGTGGGAGACATGCTTACGGAGCCTATTATACAAGACAACATTAAGCAAATAATGAGCATGGGCGGTGGTGGTGACACTAATACTTCACTGACTACAAATGCATCTCTGGTTGATATCACGGATGTGGGTAATTCCGAAGCTGTGATGAAGTATAAGATTGCATTGACCGCCGGGATGACGTTCTATACTGGATTAATATTCCTAGTGATGGCGATCTTCAGGATGGGGTTTCTAGTCACATACTTATCACAGTCGTTCATGAGTGGTTTTACAACAGGTGTAGCGGTCCACATATTCAGCAGTCAGGTTAAAACGGCTTTTGGTGTGGCACTGCCGCCAATAAGTGGTATCGGAAAGCTTGTAAAATTGTATTATGGTGTGTTTGCGAACATTGCTACAGCTAACGTTGCCACTGTTATCGTTACCCTAATATGTGTCATCATATTACTAGTCGTTAAAATACTAATAAACGAAAAGCTCAAACTTAAAGTGCCGATACCCATTGACTTTATTCTTCTTGTCATTGCTACTATAATATCGCATTTTGCCAAGCTACCGGGTACATTCAGTATCAAAGCTCTTGGTACCGTGCAGACAGGAATTCCTGCTCCAGAATTTCCAGCATTTGATCCTTTTGGAACTTTATTTGTATATGGCATTCAAGTTGGTCTTGTCACCTTTTTCCTAAACATATCAGTTATCAAAATCATCTCCAGAAGGAACGGACAGGAGATCGATGAGAACATAGAGACAAGCAGCTACGCTATGTGTAACATCATATCGTCATTTTTCTCTAACATACCAGCCAGTATTGCCCCACCACGATCTGCTCTTTTGTCAAGCATGGGCGCCAAAACCACACTCAATGCCGCATCGACCTCCGTAATTATGCTAGTACTTATATTTTACTGTGGTCAGTTCTTCGAATCGTGTCCGCAATGTGTATTAGCTTCTATGATCATGGTGGCCATGAAGGATCTGTTGAAACAAGTGATGATTCTCCCAAAACTCTGGAAGGTGAACAAGAATGATTTTACAACGTTTATCATTGCTGCCATTGTTTGTATCTTTGCGGACATTGCCTATGGACTGGTACTTGGTGTTCTTGTATCTTTGATATCTGTCATTAACCAAAGTCAAAGAGGTTGGATATCTATTCTTGGAAAGACACACAATGAGGACTTATATCTGGACAAGGACGAATATGCAGGAGTTCACGAAATTCCAAACGTAAAGATCTTGCGTATGGAATCTTCTCTCTACTTTGCCACAGCTGAAAGCTTTCGAAAAGCTATACAGGATTCTGTAGATGTCGACGACGATGCATCTGACAATGAGACCGAGTACCATGACGATGCTAAATCAATCCAAACCGTCAGTGATGTTGAAAATCAGCTAGATGTTATAATTAAACACGATGTGAATACGATAGTTGAAGAAGAAAACGAAGCTACTGAAACTGACGACCTCAGGAAAGTAGTCGATGCAGTAGTGAAACAAAATCCCAACAAGATCAGAAGCCTTATTATTGACTGCATTCCAATTAATTTTATCGATGGAACAGGACTCGACATGCTAAAACTTGTTATTTTTGAACTTGGGTGTCTTGATACTACTGTATACCTCGCTCGCTGTTCCAGGTATATGCTACATCTGTTAGAAAAATCAGACATATACGATTTCTTTCCGAGGGAGAACGTGTTTGTCGACGTTCACGACGCAGTTCATGCGGCGGTTACTCCGGAAGATACAATAGACCACAAACAGAAGACACCTGAATTACCGAGAAATCGGAGCAGGAATCGACTTATGTCGATCATATCTCGCGATACGGAAACAGAGCATGCCTATGACCACTTCATGGCGCGCCATGGCAGTATTTATCAGTTGTAAATAATGTGTGGACAATAACTAACTAGGAAAAAAAATCTTAAAGACTTTTGCGACCAGTGAAGATCCGGACCAACCTATGCATACAAGCAATCTAATATGGATCAGCACTGTTCGAAGCACTTTTTAAGAACAGAGCAAAATTAAATCAGAAAGTATGGATGCGTAGTCAGATCTGTATCAACAGTTATAACAAGTGACAATAGGTCAAAACTGGCATTTCTTATCAACATCTACACAAGTTGACAGAAGCTTCTGTGGTCCTTCCAGTACTCTTGAATAATGGTGATGATGATGATGGTGAGGAGGAGGAGGAGGAGGAGGATGCTTGTTATTTAATATCATCATTATTACAACAGCATTTCGAGGCGATGAATCGAAGTATTTGGTAATCTGTAAAACTATATGTGTAATATAGCTTGATATATGAAGATATAACTTTTCTATATTATATTGTTCTTGTATACAATAAAACTACATTTATAACTGTAATTGTTTTTTATTTCTTTACACAAATAGATAACTATTATTTACAGATCCGCTAAAGTCAAAAGTCTATTAGACAAACGACATATGACAAGCTTGAACTGGAATATTTCCCTGTTACTATAATGGTTATAAGTCAGTTTACATTAGATGTTTTTGATTGATCGGGGTTTAAACGCCGGCCAGTTCACCTACTCATGTATTTCCTATCTTTCTCACACCAGTACTCCATACACCATACTTTCCATCTAACTGTCTGCTTTTTGCACATAGATTGTAAGCCCATTGGTGAAAGACGAATGACGCTTGTCAGAGTGAATTTCGTCAAATGACGGAAAGAATGTTGGGCGAGTTGGGATTCGAACTCGCAACCCCTGGATTGACAGCCCGCGTCGACACCGACTGAGCTACCGGGGCCCGGCAAAAAATGATAATCGACGTTTGGAATTTTGCGACCAGCGACAATCCAGGTTAGGCTTCGCCGAACTTGCATAATCAGTGGTTTCCATTTCCCTCCATAAAGTTATAAAAGCAATCATTTAAAATGTTTTGATGAACAGAAAGGTTGGTCATATAAACGGTGCTCACGGAAAACCAGTCTCAGCTTTATAATTACAAATGTATAAACGAAATCTGCCTGCGCAATAATATATGCTATCGGATCCTCATGGAGCGGGTCTTTCCCCAGAACTTTTCTTAAACCTTATTTGACAAAGTGGAGAAGAGTGCATAGCTAGTTCAAGCTACGTGGTCATGCAAGTTGATCTAGCTCTACACTGATTAAAATACATTTAGGTTGGATTTTACGGATCGCCGTTCATGTTTATATTCTTATTTGAACCATCAACCCACTACATGCGACTTTAATCTTAATTTTGAATTCTAATCGAATGTCTAATGTCTAACTTACCAATTAAAAATTCTTTTTTTACGACGAATGTGGGTTCTAATTTTGATTTTCTCGCTAAATACAAATTTAACAGCATAATATGCCAACAATGAAAACCAACATAAACCTACATATTCGCTAAAGCCAATATTGATCAACATCGCATGACATTGATACCTTACTTTCTACCAAATGGCTTACCGATTATACCATTTGCAGCGATTTGGCGGAATCAAGGTTAAAGCCTTGGAAGGATCTTCCTGTGATCTGGTTCATGTATAAGCGGCACTCAACTGTTCGCATTTCCTTCACATGTGTTTGTTTGAATGGAGTTGACGTCGCTTTCAACCGCATTTGAGCCGTCCAGCGATAAAACCAACATTATTGCCTCTGCGTAATGTATCGAACCAGATCAGCCTGCGCAGTCCGCGCAGCCTGATCCGGGCCGACACATTCCGTCTCAGGGGGATAGAGGTATAGAGTAATGATTCCCGAAACAGAATATCCACAGGAGGCGAAAAGTCTATGTCCGGGTAAGCCTGCACGGCATGCTTAAGCTGATCCGGGACGATATACTTTACGTAACATCCACAATGTTGGTTTTCTCGCGGGACGTCTCATTTCAGTTATATTACGGCTTTCTCGGGTAAATTGGTGTTAAGGCGTAATGCTATTCCCGTGCACCCGAGTGCCAGGGAGAGGAACCATTATTTAAGAACCAAATCCCTGATCAGCCCTTTGTTTTCACCATGTACTTATATACTCAAAGCAATCAGTCGAGTTTTCTCAAAGCATAAAAATGTTTGTACTGGCATCGCGTCTCACAATAAATCCGTTAAACAGATATTCGACGAACCAGGCGGCCCTGTCAGGAAACGATTCTTTGTCGAAAGAGGTGGGTCTTTGACTTCTGACAAAACAAATATTATCTCTGACAATGGACAATTGTCATTCCGAAAAGTGTCATCAGTCTAAACCTTGCAAAGATATTACCGACATTCAGAGGCAATCGGTTGAGTCGCCTTCAACTATATAAACGAAAATAGCCTTAATCGATGTTGCGACTTAGCCTAAGAATTCCAATGACTTCGGAGCTTAAATTTGATGATAAACCGTATCATAAAACACACGTTTCCAACCAGTCAGACCTGCTGTCCGGAGATCCTGAAATGACAGCCTACATTTCGAGGTAATTAACTCCGACTCAGCTGTATATGAAAAAGACTTCATCGAATTTACCAGTTGAGTCGTAGAATTCCGAAGAGATTTATACCAGATTACAGAATGAGCCGTCCCGCGAGAGAACCAACATTATGGCATCTGCGTAATGTATCGACCCAGATCAGCCTGCGCAGTCCGCGCAGACTGATCCGAGCCGACACATTCCGTATCAGGGGGATAGAAGTAAAGAGTAATGATTCCTGAAACAGTAAATACACAGGAGGTGAACAGTGTCTATCCGGGTAAACCTACGCAGCATGCTTAGGCTGATCTGGGTCGATACTATACGCAGAGTCCACAATGTTGGTTTTCTCGCGAGACGGCTCAAATAAACTTTACCAGTATTTTAGTAGTCAGGACGATCTCATGAGGCTCCTATATTGTTCGAATGGAATGACTTACTGGCGAACAGGTAGAAACCTTAACCAAACTGCGCGGAGGCTAGGCTAGGCTATTTACCCGTTTGCATCAGAAGACTTTTTATAAAAAGTGTGGTAAAAGGAGACGTTTCTCGTGATGACTCTATCCAATAATAATAATTCGTTCGATTAAAGATAGTTGAATTGTTTGCTTACATGATTTCAAAGTCATCTGTTGCGGATTCGTGAAATGATGTATGTGGGATTTTTTACTGTCTGCCTACAGCCGATAACTAAATGTAATGAATAACTAGTCTGATGCCAATATGGAGATGCAGCAGCAAGACCATGTGACGTGGCTCCAATATATACTATATGTATAACTAAGTTAATACTGTTTAATCGCCGCTTTCAACAAATGAGCCGTCCCGCGAGAAAACCAACAGTATGGACTCTGTGTAATGTATCGTCCCATATCAGCCTGCGCAGTCCGCGAAGACTGATCCGGGCCGACACATTCCATCTCAAGGGGATAGAGGTATAGAGTAATGATAATCCACAGGAGGCGAAAAGTGTCTATTCGCGGCATGCTTAGGCTAATCCGGATCGATACTTTACGCAGAGTCCACAATGTTGGTTTTCTCGCGGGATGGCTCAAATGTTCAATTATATCATGACGTTTCCTGTATAAGTTAACCTTACTGCTAGTACAATGTACTTGATATTTATAGTGAAAGCCAAGGACTACTACTACCATTTGTAAAGTATTTAGTGGGTATCAGCTAAAGGCAGACGATCTGCCATTTCACCATCGATGCGGTATACAGATGAAATGGACAGAATTGAATGAAAAACTAGTCTGCTGTCAACAAGGAAATGCAACAGGATATGTCGTGGCTCAACTGTCTATCACTGCACCATTGTCAGCGGGACTGTTTAATACATCCTATCCCTACTTCAACTTTGCGTAAAAGGCCAAACTCCAAATCTAATGAGATTGTGGTAGGTTTTTATTGTGCACTGGATATAGTTAGAGTCTCTGTAATGGTGAGGCAAGATTTCACTACTGGATAGTCATTGTCATACACAAACACATACCTGATTTACTTTGGCAGTAGGACTAAAGTTATTTATTTCTGGAACCAATTTGCATTTCTCCTTCAAGTCAGTAAACTATACTTTGATTATTTTAACTTATCAATATCATCCTCACGCGCATGTCTGTATGACTTGTCCATGATCAGAGGGTATTCATTGGGATAGTCTGGCTCGTCCGAGTCTACACTTCCTGTGTTGTCTGGTGATGCATCTGTTCCTTCACTTCGCAGGGCCATGTTAAAACAGTTTGAGAAGAACTCGACACTTTCAAATGGATCTGTATCAAAGAAATTTTGCAAATAATAATTCCTTACTAAGATTTTGAAGATGGCCCAAACAAAAGCTTGTCATATTTGAAGCATTTTAGATTAACTTAACTTATCAGGTATATAAAACATTATTTCCCACATATCTTGGAAAATGTTTGTCTCATGCGGAATAAAACATCCTGGGGTAAATAGTTTGTTCTGCAAAAAGAACTTTAAATGCATATTTGTTAGCGTGTTAAGCAATGTATGGGTGAAAAGTCTCTGTTATTTGTTATCGGCACCCGTGTGTAGTTTAATAAATCATTCAAACTCAATATTGTTTAATCATATTATTTTATTATTCTTTAAGAGTAAACATCTGAAATAAGACTTAGTTTTCAAGTATTTGCATAAAGTGCAAACTAATAAACAATTAATCATTGTTCTTCACTTTCTTTAAATCATGGATTGATCTCATTAATTCTTAACCTTTGATCGTGAATTATTTGTCTTTTGTATTGCCTCAGTTTGTACCAATGATCCTAAAAATCTAGATATTTCTCGGCATTTAATAGGTTTGTTAAATCAAAGTACAAAGTACTGAAGGTAGAATTGCGATCGTTTAAGAAGAGATACAGAAGTGCATATATGAATATTTATTTTACCGGTTACCTTCAGGCAAAGTTTCAAGTGTGTAACCCTTTCCAGTGCTGAGATTTTGCCTCAACCTGAAACTTTAACCAAAATGTTGACGAACAGACAGACGGAGAGACAGACATCGCCAATCTATAGACCGGAATTGCTAGAGCAATCCGGCCAAAAATAAAAAAAAATCATAAATTTTAGCAGTAAAATCCTGCCAAGAAGTAATGAATTGAGAAAAAAATGTGCTGAGAGGTCCATAATTTCAAACTTGATAAGATTTGGTCTGTGCAATGAATGTACAAATTGAACAATGTATTGTTGACATGTATTTTCTACACCATCATTGTAATGTTGTTTATCATAAATAAAATTATTCCTTTTTTTAAATAAACTTTTAATCAAAATGTGTGTCTCAGTGTTGTCTTCTTCAGCAGTTTGACAGAAACAAAGCCTAAATCTGAAATTGTGTCAATGTGTTATTTGTCAACTCTGTCCCATAAGTTTTGCTTGTGATTTGAACTCTCATAAAAAAAGCACGGAAAGGGACAACTTTCCCAACTTTGATTAAATATGTTTTCAATTAAATTGTAAAAAATCTTTTTCTTGTTTTTTGAAAGTTTTGTCATTATTATTTAAGACGGACATTATATACTAGAATAGCCAACTGACTATCATTTGAAAAAGTGTTTCTTATTTAAACCTTTCCCACTTGCATACGTAATTGCAGCCGACGACTTTTGAAAACATTGATGCAGAAGAAGAAATTGCTCATAACAAGCTTTCTCCTTTTGCAACAATGTTTTCAACTATATTCAATGATTACACTTCCAATAAATGTGATTTTCTGTATCTTTGCTCAGATTTTTTTTAATTCGTCTGCTGCAGAGTTTTTATATTGTGGGATGGGTTGTGATTTGTTAAAGGGCAAGCAGGATTTGGAATTGAGTGTTGCACTTATCCTAATGAAACACTCGCCTGCCTGTGCATGTTTTAGCTTAACTTAACGTGTTAATGTTCTTTCCATCATCAACTTAGTCATCTGTTAGTAATCAAATCTATGAACGAAATAATCGCGTCAAAATCTTGAATCGCGTCAAAATCATAACGAACAAACTGTCAAAATCTAATTTTGAACTGTGTAATACAAATTTAGAATAAAAGGATGAATCAGTTATGTTGTAACAACCAATATCCGCGGGTCATTTACCTGATTTTGGCCGAAAGAAATGATCGATTTCTTGCAAGATTTATTCGTTATTCGTTCTGCCTATTATAATCAAAGTATTCTAAACGCTTTATAAACAAGTGATTTAAAGCGCTCAAATCATTTGATGAAATTTGTTTCTTTAGACGCGGACCGTGTCGAAAGCACCTATCCAAAATGTCATCGTTGTCGAAGGAATAGATGGACTGAGAGAAAGAGAAAGAAAAGGCTTAGCAATGCATACTATCTTTATGAATAAGGACATGAACGAATATGTATGGACTAGCGCCTAGAATTTCGTACTAGCCGATCCTTCATTCCACTCGCTTATGCTAGCGGGCGAGTGGATGTTTACATCTCTGCCGAGAGGTAAAAAAGGGTTACAATTTACAAAGGGTAATTGCGCGGTGCAGTGCTATATTGGCGTAGTGATATCTAAATAATTGTGTACACTTTAAATATGATATTTACACTTACAAGACTTGTTATTTTCTATTATAAGCTTGAATAATCGGATTTTTTTTCGTTACTCTATGTTTGCTTTTGTGAGCATTCGTAAATTAGTCAAACCAAAAATTGCACTTAATTGTTGGTGGTGAAGGGCATATACATCACGTGACTTTAAACTCACTATGACTATGGTAGCCTCTGCGCATGCGCAACTCTACCAAAAATGAATTACCACCATCGATCATTCAATGTATATAATGTTACATTTGAATGTGTTTATAACAGCTTTATAGAAGACCAGCTGGTGTTTCGCATAGCCTGTTTCGATATTGCTCTTATAATGGCCGCCTTTTTGTTAGATACTCATTGCAATTATAATCTTCTTTTTTTATATATATATATACAAGCTCAACATTAACATACATGTCGAGAAATAAAATATGTCATGTTCTTACTTTCTCGCCTGTTCATCTTCAAAATTGTGATTTTTTTTTTTTAATCAAACATTTGTGTTTCTACATCGAGTCCAATCGAGTAGGCCTACCATCGCTAAAATGTGGTCACGGTCTCGTGAATATATCGCGAAGTCACAGGGAGGCTAAAACGGAAATTACAGATTCGTGTCATATCCCTGTAATAAAATGTCACTGCTCCAACATAGCTTAAGCTGGGGTAGGATTACTAATACGTATTAGTAGTCCCAGGCTAAAGCAATTAATTGTCTTTATCTAAAAGAATGCTGAAAGTAGCAGGCCTGCATATTCTTACTTTGCATTAGAATATCCTCAATTTCACTTTTGCATTGCCCCGCTTAGACATTACCATATATTGTTCGAAATTCTAGTTTATAATTCAGAACAAGGACTGACTACTTATTCCTATTTAAGCTTCGAAACAATTTCTTTTTCGTATATCAATTCAAATATTTTTCGCAAGTATATGCATGCTAGCCCAGTACAGAACAAACATACTTGAATATTCACTTGGTCAAGTTATAACATTTGTATAACTCTTCTAGCGTCTTTATTAATTATAACCTAACACCATAGAAACTCCTTTGTTGTTCTTTTCGTTTGTGTTTACTGAATACAGATGATTTTCATCCCGTATTAACCACAGGGGAGAGGCTCATATTTTTTTTCACTTTTACTATTATACTATAGTATAATAGTAAAAGTGAAAAAAAATATGAGCCTCTCCCCTGTGGTATTAACAAGTTAGTTGTATAAATGTATTTGGTAGTCTTTGGCCTAAATCCCGAACAAGCAGGGTACCAGTGTAAAATACATACGGAAGTTAGGGAAACATCCGGTTCCGCTCACAAGATCACAAATCACCTGACAGTAGACGGAAGTTTAAGTTTTACTTTTAATTTGACATATTTCTGTATATTTCTCGTTTGATGCGGCTTAACAGGTATGCATTTCATAGTCTGGTTGATAAAAGAAACAGGGAATTGCCTTTCAATGCAATTTAAAGCTTCGAAACTATTTATTTTTCGTATATCAGTTGAAAATAAATTTTATTATTTAGCTCACAATTCAAGGCCCTTAAAAACTTCGGTTTTTTTTCGAAGCTTTTTGGTGGGCTAACATTGATGCTTTGCCATCAGTAAAACAACTTTGAAAAATAAGAATGTTCAAGTTCAACAAAGGTCTCCCCAACCCCTTTCCCACACACAACAAATCTGCAGCAGACGACTTTCAACATATTTTGTAAAAAAATGAAAAATCTCTATAATTGAATGGATAACCAATGACTAAAAGTGGAAAACATTGTTGCAAAAGCAGAAATTGCTCATCATGAGCAATTTTTTTCTTTTGACACATTGTTTTTAAAAGTCGTTTGCTTCAGAGGCGTCGGAAAGCACCTGTGGTAAAGGGTTAAAGAGGATAAAGGTACCACAATATTTCCTGAGATAATATGCCGCAAGCTTTGGCCATCGTCATATTCAACTTAGTTAACAAGTTTATTAAAAGAGGTAATAAAAATAAACACGAATGAGATATTCTATATATGATATAAAGTGATTTATGAGGTCTGGCTTATTTCGAAAAAAATTGTACATGAAATTTGACGGTTTGGGTGCCAAGGAGACTAACATTATTACGTTGATTCGCAGGTGTGACATCATTTTCATTGTTTGGTTTCCACTTTGTAACAAAGGCTTGAGCGTAAGACTGGAAACCAAACTAGTAGTGTCACTCATATATAAATTATTTATGTAACTAATGAGATTTTGACACTCCCACTCAGAGTTCTGTAATATCAATATGTGTTCTATCTTAACCCTTTCCCTCATACGACAATTCTGCAGCAGACGACTTTGAACGTATTTTGTCAAAACATAGAAAATCTCCATAATTGAATGGATAACCTATGACAAAAAGTGGAAAACATTGTGGCAAAAGGAGAAATTGCACGTTTTGTGCAATTTCTTCTTTTGTCACTATGTTTTCAAAACGCCGTCTGCTGCAGAGGCGTCGGAAAGCGTCTATATGAGGGAAAGGGTTAAACATTGTCATGTTGAATTGACAATTGACATCCTGTATAACAAAAAAAAAAAAATATATATATATATGCCTTCAACTAGATAGATTTATGCATTGACTTTTCAGCTAAAAGTTGTTTAAATAGACTATTGAAAAATTTAAATGAATATTTATTAAAATGCTATAATAATTATTTCAATTTTTCTTTTAAGTGACTAGCCACAGACAAAAGAAAGCAAGATGGGGGCTCTTTTTAGGAGCGAAGAAATGACTTTATGTCAGCTGTTCTTACAGTCAGATGCTTCATATGCCTGTGTTTCTGAACTAGGAGAGAACTCATTGGTTCAATTCAAGGATGTAAGTATCATTCACAGACTAACTAGGGTAACATTCTCGGTTATCACAAAACTTGAGCTATATATTACCCTGATTGAAAAAAAAAAATGGAAGAATAGAAATGAATGAATGAATGTATATTGTTTTATGGCGCATCGACAGCTAAGGTCATTTAGCGCGCAATTAATTTTAATTATTCATGATCCCTGTGTAAACAAACCAGTACTAGGCTAGAAAATGTGCCTTGCCCAAGTGCACTCCACCATGATCGTAGTGCCGCGACTGGGAATCGAACCCGGGACACCCGGTATAGAAATCCCCGACGCTAACCACTCGACCACAGCGGATTCCGGAATAATAGGATAGAAACAAAATTTGAAGTTGAAAGCATTATTTTTGAGACACACAGTCATGGGGGAAATTCAAGAAATTGATAGATAAGCTGCTGGGAAGCAATTTGTTTTTGTTTAGGGGTCTCTTCTCTGTTGTCTGTTCAGCCCTAAAAAATAAAATAGTCTTTGTTTCTGGTCACCCTACCGACCCTCCATTTTACCCCTGACTTCTTTTTTTTATTATTTTTTTTAAGTATGATTTTTGTCACGCAAAACTCGCATTCGCAGTACAAGAGCCAAAAAAAATTGTTCTTAGGTTTTTGTTGTTCATTGTTGATAAATGTTTTGATAGTAAATTTAACAAAATTGGTAATTTTAGGCATCAAAAGTGTCTTTATGAGGGAAAGGGTTTAAAAATAAAAAAAATCCCTACCTATCCTGTTGATTTTGAGACCTGTGACCAGAAACAAGACTATTTTTTTTTTAGACCTCATGTATCTGTCTGTTACTCTGTACCTAGTTCACTTACTGACCTATTGGCAAGTGATATTCTTCGATATGCTCTGACTTGTCTGTAAACATTCTCACAATTTCCGTCATGAGGCAAGCTATGGGTTGACTTATTTGTTTATAAATAGATAGTCACAAAGGATGGTAATTGATCACTGTGAAGAAAAGAACATCAGAGGTCCAGATAAGGATGGGTTAACATCTCTTTTTGTCAAACCAAACCAATAGATATGTGTACTCAAAAGAATTGTCTCATTGAGAGGATTATTTTGGGTACCCCGTCCATAGGGTTAGAGGACAGTATAAATATTTTAGAACATGCAAAAATACCCTTATCTAAAGCTCTGTAACATTTTATAATGACAACATGTTACATAAGTTTATATTTTCCAAGCATATATGTATTTTGTTTCATGATTTATGAATTGTTTTTCCAGCTTAACCCGGAGGTGAATGCTTTCCAGAGAAAATTTGTGAATGAGGTCATGAGATGTGAAGAAATGGAGAGAAAGCTGCGTAAGTACTGTATTACCTTTAACAACAATTCCTTTAAGGAACCAAATTAACTGTTCATTTGTAGATTGTTAACAGATTCTGAGATAAGGGCTGTTTTTCATGTTCTAAGAACCTTTGTTAAGTTTAAATTGAAAATGTTATTTTACATCAATTGCAGAATTAGCTTCTTCCATATCTTAATAACGCTTTATGTCTGTTCCTTGGAGACATAACCAGTATTTCATCCATGTGTATGGACAAATCATGAAAGCATAACCTGCTCATCTAACACTGTCAAATCTTGGACATTTCGGCACATTGCAATCTTGATTAAGATTTATCTTTAAGTCCAGGCTTCCCGAAAGTCAAAAATATCTGCCTGTCCTTTGGTCAGGCAGATGGTTAAAAGTTGCCTGACCAAACATATTTATACAGGACCAAAAGAAATCACAAGATGAAGAATTTTTTGACAAACAAGTATTATTGTAACATAACTATTGACATTCATTAAAGCATCTTTGTTTTGTTTTTAAATGATATTTATTCTCTAGTTTATATCGCGTAATTTAATTGGAGGATCATGAATCATCCAGCCAATCAAATCACTCGATTCAGAAAAATACTTTTGTAACAAAGGGAAATAACTAAGATACTTGTTAAAAACAGGTGCGAGTGAGAATGCATTTAGGTAAACAACGCCGAGTTTACATGATTTACACCTACAACTTCATGATTACAACAAAAAACAAACATAGAGACTTTCAATGACAATTTTAATATGAATATCTAGTATTTATATATCATAAGAGAATATTTTTCGCCGGTCATTTGGTCCTGTACAATTTCAAATGTTATCGGACCGGGTCAATAAATACCGGTCAAGTCCGACGGTCCGGCGTATTTCGGGAAGCCTGTAAGTCCACCTTATTCCTGAAGTATTAACTTTATGGCTTTGAGGGGTGACTATTAATTGAATGGACCATAACTCTTATCTTGTTTTTTGCTTATTAGCCACATTTTACGACTTCTAATTTTGGTTAAGTTTTGAGTTTATGCCCACTGTTTGCTGAACTATGCAAGACTTTGAAACTTGGAACATTTATTTATCATCTTAAGGCTACTGTATACTGCCAGGTTGAAAATCTCTTATCATATTCATCAAGGGACTTTTTAAAACAAGGACAACAACCTTGTCCCACATTATTGATGAATTATTGCACTTGTGGAATTTCATAAATCATCGGAGCATGGTAATCTGCTTGATACATGCTCTTGCTGTTACATTGTCCTTTTGTATTTCTTGTTTTCAGGGTACATTGAAAAAGAGATGAAAAAAGAAGAAATGACTATTCCTGACTCGGACTCTAATCCTAAAGCCCCTGCCCCAAAAGAGATGGTGGATTTAGAGGTATGCAGTTTACAGGCATAGATAATGAGTGAAATGTTTTTTTTGTCCTGCAAAACCATCTTTATAACAAAACTAACCCTTTCCAACATACAACACAATCTGCAGAAGATCTGAAGATGACTTTGAAAACATCTAAGCAAAACTATAGACAATCAGTATTTATGAAACTACATGTATAATTGATGAATAGTGTTGAATACATAATTTTAAAACAACTGAGGGTTGGATGGTTATCATAACGATTCACTGGCTGGTGTCAGGTTAAATAGACCCATAGAACTGGTAACTTACCCTTGAAATGCTGTGTTATAGCTGAACAATTGTTGAAAGTAGCATAAAAACACATCAATAAATCAACTGTCCATCTATCTGTCACATTTTAATATACTGACATATTGGCAGGCAACACACATATTCCTTCGAACACATTTGGGAGGTTCTAAAATGTGAAAGCTGTTTCAGTTGCCACCATTTACATTGGTCTGATATGAATTTTTAAGTTGTCAGCATTGTAAACATCGATGGAAAAAGAAACATCTGGTAGATTCTTATTGTCATTTTGATACAGAGTGGAAAATATATGGGTAATTGCTCATCTAAGATTATAAATCCTCATCTTAAATCTATTGATATAATCTATTCTTTATTATTTTTAATTGTGATTTCCTCCAATTAATGGCGTTGCTAATTATAAACACTCATAATTAGGCCAATATATCTAGGCATCACTGATATAAAGTGCCTACAACTTATCTCTAATAGTTATACCCTATCATTAGTGTTCCTGAAGTGCTGCACAAATGCTCTTAACCCTTTCAAACATACAGCAAATCTGCAGCAGACGACTTTGAAAACATCTAGGCTAAAATATAGAAACTCTATTTAAAAATAAAAAATAAATATTGAATAGATTTAAAAAGACTGTGGCAAAAGGAGAAATTGCTCATCATGAGCAATTTCTCCATTTGCTGCGGTGTTTTTAAAAGTTTTCTGCTGCAGAGACGTCAGAAAGTGTCTACATGTGGGCAAAATGTTTTAAAATATGTATAATTTCAGGCCACCTTTGAGAAAATAGAGACAGAGCTCAGGGAAGTGAACACCAACGCAGAAGCATTGAAAAGGAACTATCTCGAGCTCACAGAACTGAGGGAGGTCCTGATGAAAACTCAAATTTTCTTTAAAGAGGTGAGACAATTAAGCTTGGTCATGTGAGCCCTTCCAGAGGAAAAGGTACAAGTTTGCTTTTGTGATCAGTGTAGATCAAGATCAGTCTGTACATCCACACAGTCTGATCACAATCTACACTGTTCACATATTTCTTACACAAGCTTGTTAGATTATTCTGTCAACTTGTGTGGATTCTGCTAAGGCAGAGTAGATGTACAGGCTGATGTGAGCCTACACTGTTCAGAAATGCCTATTTGTACCTTTTACCATGGATAGGCTCATAAATAGATCCTGAAATAGTAGAAAAATGTCTACTCTTTTCATTCACAATCAGAGGTCCTAATAAAGAGGCGTAACTCGGTCTTCCCTGCAATATCTCTCCTTTTACACATTATAGCCCAATGTTGTTCGTAATGTTTGTCTCAGTGAGAGGCTTGATTCTTTTGAGTTCCCGCAATCCAGGATTTTACCCTTTCCCATATACACATGTTTTTGGACGCTTCTTCAGTAATAAACTTTTGAATACATTAAGGCAAAAGGAGAAATTAATCATAATGATATATTCTATATTATTTGACCAGATTTGTCCAAAGTTGCCTACTGTAGTTTTATTGTTAGTGGGAAAGGGTTAATAAAGAAACATTAGTTAATAAATTGTTAAGAATATTTCTCCTGTACTTTTTGAACCAGTTCTCCTTAATTTGACAATCCCTCCCAGAGCAATCTGGGGGCTATGACCCTCACAATTCGAGCCAAATTACGTCACAGATGAGCATGCTGATTAAAAGAAATGCTTGTTTTAAAAGCCCGAAGACATGCATGTCTCTCTCCTTATTAACCCTTTCACATGTACAGAAAATCAGCAGCAGACCACTTCGAAAAATTCCAGTCAAGACGATGGACCCTCTCTATAAATCATGTTAAATTATTATAGTTGAAAACATTGTGGCTAAAGGAGAAAATGCTCATTTTGAGCAATTTCTTCTTTTGCCACAATGCTTTCAAAATATGTCTGCTGCAGCTGTATCAAAATGTGTCTGAGGGTCGAAAAAGACTATTATTATTTTCCCTGCATCAATACTTGTGATTGTTTCTATCCTTATTAATGCCCACATACAACAAATCTGCTGCAGACAAATTTGAAAACATATGGTCAAATATATTGAAATTCTATATAAATGAAATATTGATTATTGAATAAAGTTGAAAACTTTGAGAAAGACTGGAGAAATTGCTCGTTATTAGCAATTTCTCCTTTTGTAACAATGATTTTAAAAGTTGTCTGTAGCAGATGCATCAAAAATGTATCTGAGGCTTGGAAAGTCTTATGAATATGTTACCTGCATCAATACCTATTATGATTGTTTCTTTCCTTATAAATGAATATTTTTGAAAGATGATACAGTGATAAAATTGAAATAGTTACATAAATTTACTCATTGTGAAATCTTTCAGGTTTAATTATTTAACGGAATTGAAAACATTCTGGCAAAATTTAAGGAGAAATTACCCAATTTGCTTAATTTCTTATTTTACCACAATGCTTTCAAAATTGGTCTGCTGCAGATACATCAAAGCGTCTAGAGGTCGGAGAGGCTTATGAATATGAATATTTTACATGCATCAACACTATGATAGTTTCTTTCCTTATAAATGAATACTTTTGAAAGATGATTCAGTTAGAAAATTTAGATAATTACATACATTTACTCATTGAGGCATGATGATCTTCTTGTGAATTATTTTAGCAACTACAACAACCAGTAGGTACTTAAGTTGTGTATGAGTCTGTCTATGTGAAAAAGGTTCAAGTTGGCTTCTGCAAACAATGTAGATCTAGATCAGCCTGTGCATCTGCACAGTCTGATCAAGATCTACACTGTTCACATATTACTTAAACAATCTTGTTATAAGCTTCTGTCAACTTATGTAGATTGTGATAAGATGTAGCAGATGTACAATCTGATCAAGATCTACACTGTTCGCACATGACTTTAGCAAGCTTGTTAGAAGCCTGTGTCAAGTTGTGTAGTTTGTGACAAGATACATCAGATTTACACTCGGATCATGATCTACACTGTTCACGCATGACTTTAGCAAGCTTGTTAGAAGTGTGTGTTGAGTTGTGTAGATTGTGATATGATAGAGCAGATGTACAATCTGATCATGATCTACACTGTTCACATATTACTTGTTAGAAGCTTTTGTCATCTTGTTTAGAGTCTGATATGAAGGAGCAGATGTACAGGTTTATGGGAATCTATACTTGTAACTTATTCATCATGGACGGGCTTGTTTGTTGTTTGTTTATGTTAGTCAGTCTTTCGTTTGTAATTCTAATTTAAAGTCATACAAAGGAGGCTGTTCATTTTGTACTAATTGATATGGATGGCTCAGCTCGAAATGGTTGTAACTGCAGCTTGTAACTATATTTAGTTACAGCAATCTTGCATGTAACGCACATCTTGCTAGGAGCTACATCTTCTAAATTGGAGAGAGCCACAAAACATAAATCATCTTCAAGCATTGACCTCTGTCCCGCACTATAAGCTTATTAACCTTTTCCACACATAAAATAAATCTGCAGCAGATGACATTTAAAATGTCAATGCAAAAATATGGAAGAGCTATAAATGAAAGAATGATTATGAAATTAAGATGAAAACATTGTGGTTTAAAGGAGAAATTGCTAATTATGAACAATTTCTCCTTTTTTCAATATGTTTTAAAAAGTCTTTGGCTGCAGATGTATCAAACTGCGTCTATATGAGGGAAAGGTTTAAACACAAAAGTAAAAACTGGGGAGAGTATACATGTCGGGGTTCAAGATACAAAGGTTATCTATAAAGGAAAACAAGGAATTACCCTGTTTTGCAGTTTGACAAACAAATCTAGAAAGTTGCATTAAAACATATCCAATATTAGGGCAGAGAGTGAAGATTTTATCAATAAATAAAAACATATTTATTGTAAGTTATGAGTGAGGATGGCCACGACCTTCCCATACCAATGTACATGGCTAATAAAGTTTTGGTCAAGGCTTGGTTATCTGAGACTGCTATTTAAGGCAGCATTGATGGGGCCTTGTTTGTATGACATATATTTGTAACACTGACTTTTAATACTTAATGCATGATTCATCTTCATGTTGTTCATCTTCTTAACCATTTCCATCTTACAATATATCAGCAGCAGATAAGTTCGAAAACATCTAGGCAAAAATATCGAAAATCTCTCTAAATGAAATTATAGCTACAGTTAAGAACATCATGAAATTGACAATCTGAGCGGAACATGATTGGATCGTGAGCGTGATTGGAACGAAGTTGGAACGCTTTATGAGCGGAACGGAATTTTGCGCTCTGAACGAAACAATCATAATGATTGCAAAAATCCAATCATTTGCTCATTGAAGGGTTGCAACAACTATCCGATAATTATTTTACGAAACTATTTTATTAAAAGTCATGTTTGTATACTAAACTTTTGTTTTATAAGACACTCAAGTATCCGATTGAATTAGAATGTAACAAATATTATTAATATGATCATTTTCGTAATTCGATTTGCTACTTATGATTGTGCTGAAAAAACTAGATCGTTTGTTGATATTTAGGGTTAAGTAAAAAAAAAAAAGAAAAGAAACGAAATAAATTTAAGCCAATCAAATCGTTGAACGGACTTTGATCGAAAAAAAGCGTTCCGAGTGAGCGTAAAAAAGCGCTCAATCTGAACGGAACGGAAAAAAGCAATCACAATGTTATGAATGAGTGAACGCTTTGAGAGCGGATTGGAACGTGAGCGGAGCGGAACGGAGCGGAGCGTGAAGGGTAAATTTGTCAATTTCAAGATGTTCTTAACTGTATTAAATAGATTTGGAAATATTTTGGAAAAAGAAAAAAATTGTTCATTATGAATGACTTCTTCTATTGTCACAATGTTTTCAAAAGTGGTTTTTCAATAGATGCATAAAATTGTGGCTGTGGGAATGTTTTAACAAATTTAACTTGTACTTTGCTTTATTGTTTTTTTAAAAAAGTTTAGTCTTCTGTTATTTTAACCAATTCTTACTTGTAGACACATTTTGGTCTCACTGACACATTGCTTTCTCTTATTTATGTAAACCCTTTCCCACATTTGACAAATCTGCAGCAGAGGCCTTTGGTAATATCTAAGGATTAAATAGAAACTCTATATTTATAAAGGAAGGTGTTATTCCTGAACAAAAGTGGAAAACATTGTGGCAAATGGAGAAATTGCTCATAATGAGCAATTTCTCCTTTTGCCACAATGTTTTCCAAAGTCACCTCCTGCAGATGCGTCAGAAAGCGTCTGTATGTGGGAAAGGGTTATGTTAATATCATGTCTGCTGTTGTCAGAAATGGTGAAAACACCACTGGCTTTAACTGTAACATTTGAAGTATGTCTTTTGATACAAACATAAAACATTGTTGGAAAATGAAAAAAGCATACGAAAATGATTACAAGTATTTGTTGAATTTTTGAAAATAAAACATACTAACTTTACGACCTCATATATATAGGATCTGACATGAGTTGTCATTTCATATAAAGTTTTGGTAAACGAGTTCCAAGATTTTTTGTTATTTATCGAGCCTGTGGCGAGTATCTTGTCCTGTAACAAATATCTTGGATGAGTTTAATAAAACTTTTTATGAAATGACAACGAATGTCAGATTCTTTTTATCAAAAGGAAAATCGGGTTTTCCGAAGCTATTTTAATTTCGTCAGTAAACCGTATAACAGTGCCACAAATAATTTTACCGAGGTCATATTCAGCTTAGTTTATTAAAAATAATAATAAATAACATTAATGAGAATGAATATTATATCTATCACATTGAGTGACTTATGAGGCGTATTTCGATAAAAATGTACTTAACGTTTACAATATTTCTAGATGAAATTTACGGGTTTTGGCGCCAATGTGACTAACGTATGACATCAAAACGCTGACATGACGTCATTTTCCTAGTATTAGGTCATGTTATATTACACACGTTGTATATAAAGAAATACGTATTGGGTATATTACATCGGATACAAGCATTGTCATGTGATAAAATTATATATGTATCTTCTTTTCTTCTGATCAAGTTATATTGACTCCTTGGATTGCAATGCATATTTTGCTTGAACAAAATGTCTCTTTTAATCTTTTCCTTGGTATATATTCAGTCCTCTAAGCATGAAAATAAATATGAAGTATATGAAATATTTACTATTTAGTAGGGTCTGATGTTTTGGGGTGATTATGCATCTGCTTACAGTGAAACCTCTGTGCATATGAACAGACTCACGAAAGTCTTTACTGTCTGTTTGCATGTAACTTAACCCTTTCCCTCATCTAGATGCTTTTTGACGCCTCTGCAGCAGAGGGCTTTTTGAAAACATAGTAACAAAAGAAGAAATTGCTCAAAACAAGCAATTTCTCCTTTTGCCACAATGTTTTCCACTTTTGGTCATAGGTTATCCATTCAATTATAGAACATTACCAATGATACATTGGTCTCAGGATAAATAATGCTTTAACCCTTTCCCTCATAAAGACGCTTTCTGACGTCTCTGCAGCAGACGGCTTTTTTAAAACATAGTGACAAAAGAAGAAATTGCACAAAACGTGCAATTTCTCCTTTTGCCACAATGTTTTCCACTTTTTGTCATGGTTATCCATTCAATTACGGAGATTGTCGATGTTTTGACAAAATGCGTTCAAAGTCGTCTGCTGCAGAATTGTCGTATGAGGGAAAGGGTTAAGTACCAGGAAACACCACTCTTTACATAGTCACATATCAAAATATATCTCAATCTTACACTTAACCTCTTCTGACTTACAATAAATTTGCAGCAGAAGACTTTGAAGAAATCTTGGCAAAAATACTGAAAATCTTCATCAATGAAATCATATTTATTGAAAAACACATTGTGGCAAATGAAGAAATTGCTCATCATAAGCAATTTCTCCTTTACCACAATTTGTAAAAGTCATCTTCTGCAGAGACCTCGGAAAGTGTCTATATTTTGGAAAGAGTTAAGCAAACAGTTATACTGGTTGTTTTTGTGTGCATATTGTATCACCTGTATGGTACATCAAAGAGATACATGCACTGTTGAATTTCTCAATTTAGCTGAATGTAAAAGGTGCTATTTAGAATAATGATTTTGATTTTAGATTGAAAATGTGAGAAATAGCTCAAAAGAGAGCAGTTTTTCGATTTTCTCACATTGTTTTAAGATGGTTTTCTGTGACAAGGAAAGAGTTGAGGGAGCTTAGTTGAGATGGGTTGTTTGAAAAGGTTTTTTAATATGTTCCTATTTTTGTTTTATTTTCCACGTAGCAACTTGATCCGGTAGGTACCATCAAAGAGATACATGCACTGTTGAATTTCTCAATTTAACTGAATGTAAAAGGTGCTATTTAGAATAATGATTTTGATTTTAGATTGAAAATGTGATTAATAGCTCAAAAGAGAGCAGTTTTCCGATTTTCTCACATTGTTTTAAGATGGTTTTCTGTGACAAGGAAAGAGTTGAGGGAGCTTAGTTGAGATGGGTTGTTTGAAAAGGTTTTTTAATATGTTCCTATTTTTGTTTTATTTTCCGCGTAGCAACTTGATCCGGTAGGTACCATTTTCACTTGGTGTGTATTCATTTACTAACAATGGAATATAATATAATGTAGAATAACAATAATTATTTATTGTAATGATTACAGTTTGGAATATACTTGATTTGACAAACTGGTTTCTACTGATGCAATGTTATTTTCCATCCATTTAGAAAATGAACAATTTCATGATTTCGAAAATTTCTTGGCAATGCTGATCATATCATATCCTGAATTTTAGTGGTCAGTTGCTTTATGTGAGATACAAAACAAATTCATTTTTGGTTGCAGTTTGCTTATTTTGAATGGGGTTATTGCCATTTAAATTCTTAAATTTAATGAAATTTGCAGATTGCATAACTTTTTGTTAATTAGGTGCAAGCTGGTGCATATAAACCCCTTCCAACATACAGAAACATTACAATGCATCTGCAACAAATTATTTTTTATACGTTGTTGCAAAAGGCAAAATTCTTTGAACCTTCATTCATTTTGCCACAATAGCTATTATATTATTCAATTCTATACTTGATTTATATACATTTTCATAATTTGGCCCGTTATGTTTTAACCCTTTAAATCTCATTAGTAACCATTTCCCACATACAACAATTCTGCAGCAGACAGCTTTGAAAAGATATTGACAAAATAAGAAATATCTCTATAAATGAGAGTTGAAAACATTGTGGCAAATGGAGAAATTGCTCAAAATTTCTCCTTTTGCCAGTGTTTTCAAAAGTCGTCTGCTGCAGAGGCGTCAGAAAGCGTCTGTATGTCGGAATGGGTTAAATGTTGTCTGTTGAGGGCCTGTTGTACATATATAGGGAAACGGGTAAATGCCATGCAATCTTGAAATAAGTGTTGTATATTAATGCTTCCACATTTTAAAGCATGTTTATTCAATTATTTTCTTTCTTTTTTTAACTTACCCGAGCACGAAGTGCTCAAGGTGAGCTTTTGTGATCACATTTTGTCCGTCATCTGCCCGTCGTACATCATCGGCAATTGCCTTGTGAGCACTCTACAGTCCACATTTTGCATCCACTCCTCAAGAAAAATTATCATGTTATACATCTCCATCAAATCATGCACAAGTTAAAAACTTGGTCATTTAAGTTCAAAAACTAGTTCCCAAGTTCTAATTGAAGGAAAATCTTGTGAACACTGGAGGCCGCATTTTCAATTTTAGCATGTTAAAACTTAAGCCCTAATAATTGTCTTGATGATATTTAGGCTTAGTTTGAATATAGGATGTGTCCAGTCAAAAACTAGGTCACTATTCCAAATTGAAGAAAAATCTTGTTATCACTCTAGAGATCGTTTTTCAGCTCAGCAGCTTTAAACTTTGTCAGAATGTTTGTTTTTATGATGTCGGGTCAAAACAGGGTTGTTAACACTCTGGAAGCAGCATTTTAAACTTGAGTATGTTGAAATTTTGTCATAATTAGTTGAAATTCAAATATAGGTTATGTCTGGTCAAAAACTAGGTCTGTTACTTTGCCGAATTAAAGGAAGTTATTTATAATGGCTTGATGATATCTTGGCCAACTTTGAATATGGGTCTTGTTGGGTCAAAGGCTAGGTCTGTAGGTCAAGCAGAAGGGAAATCTTGTTAACCCTTTCCCTCATACGACAATTCTGCAGTAGACGACTTTAAACGTATTTTGTCAAAACATAGAAAACCCCATAATTGAATGGATAACCTATGACAAAAAGTGGAAAACATTGTGGCAAAAGGAGAAATTGCACGTTTTGTGCAATTTCTTCTTTTGTCACTATGTTTTCAAAATGCCGTCTGCTGCAGAGGCGTCAGAAAGCGTCTATATGAGGGAAAGAGTTAAAACTCTATAAACTCTATATAGGCTTTTAAAGCTTTCCTGGCAGTTATTGTGGATGACAATGTGGAGGGCATAACTCGGGGGGAGTGATTCAGGGCCATCATGGTCCTCTTGTTTAATTCATATTTTTGCTAAAATGCTTTTATTTGCTGGTTTAGCACCTTTTTATTTGTGTATGTTGGTTTTAACCCTTTCCATCATATAGACGCTTTATAATGCCTTTGCAGGAGACGGTTTTATGAAAACATGGTGACAAAAGAAGAAATTGCTCAAGACGTGCAATTTCTCCTTTTGTCACCATGATTTCAACTCTATTCAATTATTGTACTGTACCTTCCTTTAGAGTGAGGTTCTTAAAATTTCGAGTATGTTTTCAAAGTCGTCTCCTGCAGAGTTGTTGTATGTGGGAAAGGGTCAAGGTCCCTCCTTGGCTACCCAGGGAGGACTATTAGTTTGCACCCTGTCCATCCTTCTATCATTTCGTGATCTTTGTCCGAGAGTGATGCTACCCTTTGATTGATTCTTAGAAAGGATACGCTATAAAGTACAAGTCAAATGGTTAAAAAGAAAATAATGACGATGCATTTAACAAAAACTCCGCAAGAAAGGGGATATTTCTCTGTGTGTGTGTTGGTATGTTTAACCCTTTCCCTCATACGACAATTCTGCAGCAGACGACTTTGAACATATTTTGTTGAAAAATGGAAAATCTCTATAATTAAATGGATAACCTATGACCAAAAGTGGAAAACATTGTGTCAAAAGGAGAAATTGCACGTTTTGTGCAATTTCTTCTTTTGTCACTATGTTTTCAAAAAGCCGTCTGCTGCAGAGGCGTCAGAAAGCGTCTATATGAGGGAAAGGGTTAAGAGCATTGAGCTGTACATGCTTCTGGTACATGACTTAACGTTTTCCAACATACAACAAATCTGCAGCAGTTGACTTTGAAATAATCTCAACAACAAAATTGGAACATTTCTATATTAATAGTTTAATTACTGAATAGATTTGAAAATATTATGGCAATAAGGAGTAATTGCTCATTATGAGCAATTTCTTCTTATTGCCACAATTTTTTGTAAAGTTGTGTGCTGCATAGGTACAAGAAAGTGTCTAAATGTAGGAAAGGATTAACCCTTTTCCACATAGATAAATAATCAGCTGCGGATGACTTTGCAACCATCAAGGCAACTATATTTAATACCCCATAAATGATAGTATAGTTATTGGATAGAGTTTATAAAGATTAATTGCTCATGATGAGCCATTTTTCCTTTTGCCAGAATATTTCAAAAGTCGTCTGCTATAGTTGATTGATTGATTGGGGTTTAACGCCGATTTTAACAATTTCTCAGTTATATCACGGCGGCCAGTTCACCTATTCATGCATTTCCTGGTTTTCTCACACCAGTACTCCACACAACAATCTTCCCAAGCAACTGGCTGCTTTTCCACATAGACTTAGCCCATTGGTGGAAGACGAATTCGTCTGCTATAGATGTGTAAAAAAAGCCTCTGCAGGTGGAAAGTGTTTAATATTTTAGGAGCAAATTAGTGTTTTGAAGCTTTTAGTTTAAGAATGTTTGTATTAATTTCAGCATAATAAGTCCCTCTTGCAAATTAAAATTATTATTTACTTTTATGTCTGTATGTGAGATTTTTGAGACACAGTATTCAAAATAGTGTGGGTTGAGGTACAATTGCTCATAACTGGTCTAAAGTGGACTGTTTCGTGGAAAGAGTATTACAAGATTCTTTGATTCCCAGCCTTCTTCAACGCAGTAGCAAATGTACTTATAGATCTGATAAATGTCTATCAGAGGTCGTTTCAGATCAACATCAACTATGCATCAGCCAATCAAAATGTCGCCTACAAAGATTGTTAGGGCTCAACAGGGGAGATAACCCATATAAATATATGAGATATAGAAGTGGTGATTGCTGAGTGTTTACAACATATTTAAGTGTAGATTATTCGAATGCATAGGGTCAATTTGAGATGACCTTTTATGTGGTGTCCTCAGATCCAAGATATATAGCAAGGTATTTTGGTTTTATTTCAATGAGACTGCTGGCTTCTTCAACAGTAACCCAAAGAAGTCTGATCAGACTGGTTGAACAGCTGATGAACCAACTCATCAAAGACTTACATAGTAATTTCCCTAAATGACCCTTCACACACTATTAAACCCTTTCCCTCATATAGACGCTTTCTGACGCCTCTGCAGCAGACAGCTTTCTGAAAACATTGTGACAAAAGAAGAAATTTCTCTAAACGATCAATCTGTCCTTTTGACACAATGTTTTCCACTTTTAGTCATAGGTTATCCTTTCAATTATAGAGATTTTTTATTTTTTTGACAAAATATGTTCAAAGCCGTCTGCTGCAGATTTGTTGTATGAGGGAAAGGGTTAAAGCAGACGGCGTTTTGAAAACATAGTGACAAAAGAAGAAATTGCACAGAACGTGCAATTTCTCCTTTTGCCACAATGTTTTCCACTTTTAGTCATAGGTTATCCATTCAATTATAGAGATTTTCTATGTTTTGACCTTTAACCCTTTCCCCCATAGAACACATCTGTAGCAGAAGTCTTGAAAACATTTAGGAAAAAACACCAAAAATGTCTATAAAGGTATGTATAATTATTGGGAAAAGTTGAAAACATGGCGTAAGTAGAAATTTCTTGTTGATCAATTTCTTATTTTGTCTCAATGATTTCAAAAGTGGTCTGCTACAGAGGCATCAGGAAGCATCTATATGTGGGGAGGTATTTCATTTTCTTTGTAAACCTTCAAATACTAAAGATACTTTTTCAATTTTCAACTTTGCAAATCCACATGAAATAGGGAACATGGAAGCCTTTTCTTGATACAGATTGCATATTTCACAATCCTTCTTCACTCACTATTTTTCAATCTGTTTTTAAGTCTTCCAATTTTCAAAATATTTCTTTCACTTCGTAATAAGGAAGTAGATGAATCATCAGAATGTTTACATATATCAGAGAAAGGATTAACACCAGAGGTTTTCTTTCTAAAGTTTGTGTGACATCTTTTTTAACCCGTCATTACCACATTTGAAAGCATTGTAGCAAATTAAAAATTTCACATAAAAAGCATATTTTTCTTTTTCCACAATCTTTTCAACTCTATACAAAAAACTACATTTACAGTCTTCACAATTTATAGAGTTTTCTATATCAATAATGACAAATTTGTCTCTGCACATATTTCTGTTGATAATATGTACTTTCTTTCAAAGCTATTGTTCTTTTCTTTTGCAGCAAGGACAGCATAACATTGTAGATGAGGCCCAACATGTTCTTGTCCATGATGATAGAGGAGGCGGTTCTATTCAACTGGGGTAAGCCTACAGAGGTCTAGATGGGGGGGTGCCTATTTCCAACTTGAAAACGTATTTTGATGCAGATAGTCTTCAAAACATTGTGGCAAAAGGATAAATTGCTCAACTCTTTTGAATAATTATACCATTATTTACAGAGATTTTCCATAGTTCCAGTTGTTATGTAAGTCGTCTGTTGCAGATTTGTTAAATGTGGAAAAGTGGTTAACCCTTTCCCTCATACGGCAATTCTGCAGCAGAAGACTTTGAACGTATTTTGTCAAAAAGTAGAAAATCTCTATAATTGAATGGATAACCTATGACAAAAAGTGGAAAACATTGTGGCAAAAGGAGAAATTGCACGTTTTGTGCAATTTCTTCTTTTGTCACTATGTTTTCAAAAAGCTGTCTGCTGCAGAGGCGTCAGAAAGCGTTTATATGAGGGAAAGGGTGAAACTGCTTATTTGACCTCCAAAGCCTGTGTTTAGGTACTCAAAAGAAATTCCTCAAAATAGTATTTCACCCTTCCCACATTCAACAAATCTGCAGCAGACGACTTTGAAATAATTCTGGCAAAAATATGGAAACTCTCTAAGAACGAAAGAAAAGTTATGGAATGTTGTTTAAAACATTGTGGCAAAAGAGATCTGCTGCACAGGCATAGAAAAAGTGTCTGTTAAATGAGTAGTAAGGATGATGTTTTGGAGCAAAGGCAAGCTCTTTATCTTGGCTTCTTTTGTCTCAATATTTCATTTATTTCCCAGCCAAACTCATGTATGAGCAGACGACTTTTAAAACATAGTGACAAAAGAATAAATTGCTCAAATCGAGTAATTTCTCCTTTTGCCACAATGTTTTCCACTTTTAGTCATAGGTTATCCATTCAATTATAGAGATTTTCTATTTTTTGACAAAATATATTCAAAAGCTTTGCTTCAGAATTGTCGAATGCTGGAAATGGTTAAACCAATATTGTTCATGTTTATCTCAAAGTACTTGACGCCTTGTTCTTTATCAACAGATTTATGGCTGGAGTGATACCAAGAGAGAAAAAGCCAGCCTTTGAGAGAATGCTGTGGTTCGCCTGTCGTGGCAACGTCTTCATGAGATACGAAGATATGAACGTTCCATTGAAAGATCCACACACAGTAATTACCTTCTTTAATTATTTTCATTTCACTAAACTTTTGTTGTGTCTTTCAGTAAAAACTTTTAGATATAATAATGGAAAAAAGAAAAGAAAATCACAATATTAAATTTCTCTCATTGACACAATGTATTCAAAAGCTTCCTCTGCGAATGAAGATTGTGTCCTGATGTGGGAAAAGGTTAACGCTTTCCCACTTATGGATGCAAATGATGATAGTATTGCTTAAAACAAGCCTTTTCTTTTTCCCAAGCAATCAGGCAAAGCTGGGTTAGGAGAAAAAAAACAGAGTTATTAAGTAAAAGGGGATTTCTGCCTGTTGGAAATCATGATGTTGATATTCAGATTTACAAGTAATGCATTGCCGTCTTGATTAAATTTTCCCAGTAAGTACGGTAAATGTTTTTTGGGATCAAATATTTTTATTTTTATTTTTAGGGAGACGAAATTCACAAGGGAGTCTTCATTATCTTTTTCCAAGGTGAACAACTGAAGAGCAGAACCAGGAAAATTTGTGAAGGGTAATTTTGATTGCATTGCATGCAATGGCACTTCTGCATCATTTGACTGTTCATACATCTGGGTCCCCAAAACTATAAAACTCTAAAAACCTTCTCAGTCTTCAGAAATGAACACCATGCTCCAAATAAAGCTTCTTATTGGTCAATTTGGAGATTGATTTTGCCTCTGACCAATCAGATACTTGAGAACAAATTCTGAGCACAGATTACTCTTTTATAGTTTTGGAGCCTGTCTGTCTGTCATTCTTTGAATAAGTGACTCTTTGGCAGGCTACACATGTCTATCCACTTTAAACTTTGTTTGAAGATTGCTTGAGACTTTCAAATGTGCAGTATACAAGAATGTTTACACTAAGATGCCTTTTTGAAATAATTCCTTTTGAGACAATGGCTTTACACATTACCAGATCATCTATTCTAAGAGTGGTCTGCTTTGCAGACATTAAAAAACTTCAGATCTATTGACCCTTTTCCACCCACATGCAACAAATTTGCAGTAGACAATTTTGAAAACATCTTTACAAAAATATAGTCAATCACTAGAAATGAATGTGTAATTATTGAATAGAGTTAAGAACATTTTGGAAAAAGGGGAAATAATATGCAATTTCTTCTTTTTCCTCAATGTTTTTACAAAGTAATCTGCTGCAGAGGTTTCAAAAGTCGTCTTTATCCTTGAACAAAATTGAATTTGTGTCTATTTTTAGATTCAAGGCAACACTGTACCCATGTCCAGAAACAGCGAAGGAAAGACATGACATGTTAAATGGAGTAACGACAAGACTGGATGACTTAAACATTGTAGGTCACATATCAACCTCATTAAAGCCAGACCTTTATTCTTTCCCACATACAACAAATCTGCAGCAGAAGACTTTGAAAATATAGAGACAAAAACATGAAAAATCTCCATAAAAGATAGCAAAATTGTTAAATAAAGTTGAAAACGTTGTGGCCAAAGGAGAAATTACTCATCATGAGCAATTTCACCTTTGGCCACAATGTTTTCAAAAGTCATCTGCTGCTATTGTGTCAAAATGCGTCTGCAGGTGGGAAAGGGGTAATTATTCTGCAGTATCAAACACTATTATAGATCTGATGACTGTCTGTGACAGGTCGTTTCAGATTGACCGTTACTTTAGCTAATCACTTGTCATCTTCAAAATCGTTAGGCACAAGAGGAGATATAAACCATGTAAATAACCAGACTGAGAAGCAGTGATTTCTAAGTGTTCCTGATGGCAAAGAATATTTAAATGTTTAGTGTTAATTTAAGCAAAGTTTGTGGGTTTGATTTCTATAAGATTGGTTATATCCAAACATCCTACAGTCCTGGAACAGACCACATTGAACACATGAAGGCAAAAATATGGAAGCTTTCTACAAATGAAAGTATAACTGCAGAGGTCCATATAAGGAGGGGTTTACAGCTCTTTTCCCCACGATATCTCTCTTATTATCCAACCAAACCCTATGTCGTTGGTAATCATTGAGACGATTCTTTTTAGTACCCACAACATAGGGTTATCAGATAAAATAAGGATTTTAGAACAAGCATAACGCTGCTTATCTAGAGCTCTGATAACTTTGTGATGCTCTTCATAGAACCCACCTTAGATTATTTATGACAAGAGTCAACTCCAATAAATTTTCATGTAATTGTAATCTGTAGGCAGCCGATTCTTGAATGCTTCTTTATAAGGGAACATTGAAGATGCAGATCAGACTGTGTAAATGCACATTGATATAGATCTGCATTCTAGGGCAAGGCATATTTCCTAGCCTCGTACAGGTTTGTTTACCAAGGAATCATGAATAAATGTTCCATTTCATTATATAACTGAAATAATGCTGAAATGCAATAGAACTGAAATGAAACAAACCTTTTTGTTTTCAAGCAATTCACTCATTTGCTGTCCAAGTTATCAACTTCAAACTTGATGGCTGATGACGAAGTTAAAGCTTTTTAGTAAACATAACATAATAAAGTTAAAAAAAATAATAAGAGAAAAAGTATAATGCAAAAAAAACAACCTGTTTCTCTTTCTTATCTCTGACTGCGTCAGTGGTATAGTGGTAGAGCGTCCTCCCCAGGTGCAGGAGGTCGCGGGTTCAATCCCCAGTCAGATGATACCAAAGACATTAAAAATGGTAATAATGGCTGCCCTCCTTTGCACTCAGGATTATGAGGTTAGCATAACGACTGTCTGGCTGGTGTTGGGGTAAACAGACCAGTAGTACTTGTAACCCCATGATATAACCAAAATTATGTTGAAAGAGGCGTAAAACACCAAACAATCCATTTCACTTATCTCGTTAATTTCTGTGAACACAGGTTCTGAAGCAGACCATGGATCATCGTCACAGAGTCCTTCTCAACTCCCAGAAAGAGATCCACAACTGGATTATCAAGGTGAAGAAGATCAAGGCCATCTACAACACTCTAAATATGTGTAACTTTGACTTCTCTCGAAACAACTTGATTGCCGAATGCTGGGCCCCCGTCAAGAAACTGGATCAAGTCAAAGCTGCTTTACAGCATGGCCAGGTATAACCTTTTTATTTTAACAGTTATCTCAGAGGTTTAGATAATGATGACAGTATGTGTGGAAAAGCAGCCAGTTGCTTGGATAGGCTGTAGTGTTGAGTACTGGTGTGAGAAACCAAGGAAATACATGGGTAGGTGAACTGGGTGTGGTTATAAGACTGAAAAATTGTTGAAAGCCAATCAATCAATCAATCTTGATACATGTGAACGAAACAACCATTCTTTACATTGCACCATTTATTGTCAGCCTTTTCATTTATTTTGGAATGTTACATTTTCTTCCTCTGGTGGTTTCTGTAGCAGACAACTGTTTGTAAAAACGGATCAAATCAAGTAAACAAGAAGACTGTGGTGCAGAGGAAGAGCGTCGGTCTCTCGTACCAAAGGCCCCAGGTTCGAGTCCTGTAATGAGAGGAATTTTCCACTCAAACAGCGGGATTACTGGTAAAGTCTCCAGGAAGCAGACATCAAGCGTGATTAATTTAAGCTGAAAGCTTAATTTGCAGTCAAATTAAAATAGATTAGTTTAAACTAAGTAAACAAGAAAATAAAATGACTGTCTGGCATGCTTATTTAAAACATTTCTAAATCATGCAGAAAAGAAATAAAAATGCCTTTTGATAAAGAGTAGTAAACATTGAGAGAAGGGGAGAATTAGCATGCATGAGCAATTTGTTCTTTTTCAACATAATGAGTCCACTGCTATAGAATTATGAAAAAATCTGTAACAATGAACGGTTAACCCAAGAAATTGAACATTTTTCTTAAATTGACAGGAGTTAAGTGGCAGCAGTGTACCCAATATTTTGCACCGAATGACGACGAAGGATACCCCACCCACCTACTTCATGACTAATGTATTCACCAAGGTGTTCCAGAGTATTGTCAACGCCTATGGAGTGGCAACCTACAGAGAAGTGAACCCGGGTAATCAATGTTTGCAATCCTTTCCCACTTACAAAACAGCTCCTGCAAATGTCTGTTACCCTTTCCAACTCAAAGATGCATCTGTATGAAAACATTGTTGGAAATAAAGAAATTGCTTATAATGAGCAATTTTTCCTTTTCCCGCAATGTAATCTACTCTATTAACTAGTTCTGACTAGATGTTTACAAAGTCGTCTGCTGCAGATTTGTTGTTTGTGGGAAATGGTTAAAAAGATTTCCCTTCCTCAGAGGTGGCAATTTGATAGGTTTTACTGTACTTTGACTCAATCTCTTATGTAGCTCAGTCGGTACCGATCCAATCCAGGGGTTGTGAGTTTGAATCCCAGCTCGGCCAACATTCTTTCTTTCCGACGTTTGACAAAAGTCACTATGACATGACGAATACGGCGTTAAACCCTAATCAATAAATCTTATGTCTTCTAGCTCCATACACGATTATATCATTCCCGTTCCTGTTTGCTGTGATGTTTGGAGACACTGGCCATGGATTTATCATGTTTTTGTTCGGTCTATGGATGGTGCTATCCGAGAAGAAGCTCATCGCTGCCAAATCAGATAATGAGGTCGGTGATTAACTATCGATACAGATGGCTTTATAATCCTTTCCCTGTTACTAACAACATTCAACACTGTTTCCCAGTTAACCCTTTCCCTCATAAAGACGCTTTATGACTCCTGTCTGCAGCAGACGACTTTTTGAAAACATGGCGACAAAAGAAGAAATAGCTCAAAACGACTAATTTCTCCTTTTGTCACCATGTTTTCAACGGTACTTTCATATAAAGGGAGTTCCCAAATGCTTTCAGGTATGTTTTTTAAGTCGTCTGCTGCATATTTGTTGCATGTGGGAAAGAAAGGGTTAATCCTTTCCCATTTACAACAAATCTGCAGCAGAAGACTTTTAGTAAAACTTTTGGAAACTCTCTATATATGAAAAAGCAATTATTGAATAAAGTAAATAATATTGAGGCTGAAAGTGAATTTGCTAATTATGAGCAATTTCTTCGTTACCATAATATATAAGATAAGTGAGCTGTTACCCTTTCCCTCATACGACAATTCTGCAGCAGACGACTTTGAACATATTTTGTCAAAAAATAGAAAATCTCTATAATTGAATGGATAACCTATGATTAAAAGTGGGAAAACATTGTAGCAAAAGGAGAAATTGCTCAAAAAGAGTGTCTATATGAGGGAAAAGGTTATAACCCTATCCCACTTACAGACACATTTTTACATATCTGCAGCATAAGGCAAATATCGATATTTATACATGAAAGAATAAGGATTAAATTTACTTGAAAACATTTTGGCAAAAAGGAGACATCGTTCATTACCGATAGTTCGTTTTGAGCAATTTCTTCTTTTGTCACTATGTTTTCAAAAAGCTGACTGCTGCAGAGGCATCAGAAAGCGTCTATATGAGGGAAAGGGTTAAATATCTCCTTTTCTGACAATGTTTTAAATGTTCAAATTGTCCAAATGTAATAAATTTGATGCTCCCTGAAAATATTGTGCAAGCATAAAGTAGCAGTATGTCTGTTGTGTGTGACTGTCTATCCAGTTTTCATGTATGGGTTACCTCTCAGATACTGCCTGCTAAAATATGTGATGCTTTTTCTGACAATATTTATACCCTCTTCGAAGAAGAGGGAGTATATAGGAGTCACTGTGTCGGGCTGTCGGTCGGTCGGAAGCCATATTTTGTCCGGCCTATTTCTTACAAACCACAAGGTGGAATTAAATAAAATTGTACATGAAGCTTCTATACCAAGAGGAGATGTGCATATCCTAAAGGTCTTACAATTGCATGTTATTTTACAGACTTATGGCCCTTTTACTTATTAAGTTCAAGGTGCTGTTTTGGGGGTATTTATCATCTTCAGTGATAGTTCTTGTTTTACCAGGTCTTAAAAACAAACGTAACTTGTCCAAACATTTTCAACTGTTTTTCCTACCGTCTCGAATGTTGTAGTGGAAGAGCATTCACCTCGGCTTTGTGAGGTTGCGGATTCGATCTCACGCCAGATCATACAAAAGACTTGGAAATTGGAAGTAATGGCTTTCCCTCCTTGGTGCTTTGTGTTGCTGTTTAGAATTAACCTTTTCCCTCATACGACAATTCTGCAGCAGACGACTTTTGAACGTATTTTGTCAAAACATAGAAAATCTCCATAATTGAATGGATAACCTATGACAAAAAGTGGAAAACATTGTGGCAAAAGGAGAAATTGCACGTTTTGTGAAATTTCTTCTTTTGTCACTATGTTTTCAAAAAGCTGTCTGCTGCAGAGGCGTCTGAAGGCGACTATATGAGGGAAAGGGTTAAGACTGACTCTCTGGTGTCAGGATAAATGGATTAGTAATACTGGTAACTTATACAAGGAAATGTCACGATATAACGGAACAATTGTTGAAAGCTTCATAAACCACCATTTAACCCTTTACCTGATATGACAATTCTGCAGCAGACGACTTTGAATGTATTTTGTCAAAACATAGAAAATCTCCATAATTGAATGGATAACCTATGACTAAAAGTGGAAAACATTGTGTCAAAAGGAGAAATTGCACGTTTTGTCACTATGTTTTCAAATAGCCGTCTGCTGCAGAGGCGTCAGAAAGCGTCTATATGAGGGAAAGGGTTAAACATAGCAAATTCATCTTTTTTCCAAGATTTTTCAAATTGGAAAAACCTTAAAATACCATATTCAGAAATATGTTGATAATTTGTTTTCTAACTCAAGGCTAAATTTATTCTAACCTTTTCAGATATGGAACACGATGTTTGCAGGTCGATACATCATAACGATGATGGGTTTGTTTTCCCTTTATACCGGACTGATCTACAATGACATGTTTTCTAAATCCGTCAACTTGTTTGGTTCCTCATGGCATCCTAATTATACGTAAGTACGCAAATTATTTTGTTTGCCCCTTCACTCTTGCAGACGCAGTTTGGAAACATTGCGGCAAAAGGGGAAATTGCTCATAACGAGCAATTTCTCCTTTTGCCACAATGTTTTTGACTAACTCTATTTATTAATTTTACTTTCATTTACAGAGAATTTCCATATTATTGCTTACATGTTTTCAAAGTCATCTGCTGCTGATTTGTTATGTGTTGGAAAGGGTCGATCATCTGTTGATAAAGACAAATTTCACCTTTTATCATAACGTATCAGAGGCATTAACCCTTTCCAACATACAACAACTCTGCAGCAGACGACTTTGAAAACATAGTGACATAAACCTGAAAAATCACCATAAAAGATAGCTTAATTGTTAAATTAAGTTGAAAACATTGTGGCCAAAGGAGAAATTGCTCATCATGAGCAATTTCACCTTTGGCCACAAAGTTTTCAAATACCATCTGCTGTTATTCAGGGCTCGCGCTGTAGTTCGCCACTTGAGCCATTGGCTCAGAAATGAAAAAATTGTTGGCGAAAAATCTACATCGTAAAATCTTACGTATTTCATTGCCAGAAGTATCAATAGACTTGACTGGTTTATGGATGTAGACGATATCGTGTATCGCTATTGGGTAAAATATCGGGTAAAATAATTTAAACCAGTCAGCGTGTGTATAGTGTTTGTGTACAATGTCAAACTGTTGACATACACGCGTATGGATATTTTAAACAAACTGCTTTAATTTGTTTACAATTAAAGACTGACTAATTACGTATTAATTATCTTGATTGAAAACTTAAAACAAGTCGCTATAATTGACTGTGACCTAATGTGTAAATCGGTTAAATTAGCAGCAATTAAAGGCCGGTGGATTTTGATGTTTGTCGGCGATCAATTTAAAACACCAAACAAAATAATTAAAAATAGAAATCACTATATAGGTTTACCAATTCTGTATTGTCCATTTACCTATTTTTTATACTTTTTTCTTCACGCGTGTATAAGTTAACATGGAGTCCAATGACATCACAGTTTGTTTACAATCTACTTCATCCAGTGTTATATTCGATTCGCTTGAAAAATAAATCAAAATTCTTCGCAAACAGGTCAGATTTCATTATTTTACAACATGATCACAAAAACAGTGTTTTTTACTATTACTTTTTACCAGTTGCATAGAAACTGCAATTATTTAAACTTCCTAAATGGAAAGATAAATTTACCGTAAAGATTATTTTCTCTGTAGTACTACTGCTGCAGAAGGAAATCAGTGTCACACAAGACTATGCAAAAAAAAAATGTACAGGGTATGCCAAAAAGATCGTACCCCATATGTTTCTTTACTTTTTATTTCATGATTTCAACAATCATTATGCAATCATGTGACAAATAAAGTAGAAACTTTGTACACATGTTCCAAGGAACAATACACATGTGAACGCCAAGTCACATAACTCCGGCTCTAAGAATTTTTCAGTAACGCCCCTTTTTCGACTAAAAAAAAAAAGCAGGTGAGCCTTGGCGTTCACTCCGCAGCAATCTTGTCCCTGTACTATAGTGGTGAAAGGGTCTGCCATGAGAGCAGGATTAGTGTTTGATCCCTGGTTTGGTCTTTGGAACAGGTAGTAATGGCGTCCTTCATTGGTGCTCACGGTTGCAGGAATGGCATTACCTCTGATGTATCAGTGGGGGAATAAATAAATGTGTATTAATGGTAATTAACGCAGAAAATGTCAGAACGATATAACTCCCATTCTAAGAATCACAAATATATTTTAAGTTCATCAGCTGTAAGGGCATGAATAGTCCTCTGTTTCTTGAGTTTTAGCTGTAGTGTTTACTGTTTATAGGCAAGAAGCCAAGCCCCGGTAGCTCAGTCTGTAGCAACGCATAGTTCGAACCCCAGCTCGGCCAACATACTTTTCGACGTTTGACAAAAGTCATTGTTACAAGTGTCATTCTTCTTCCACCAAAGGGCTATCAGTTTATGTGGAAAAGCAGCTAGTTGCTTGGAAAGAATGTTGTATGAAGTACTGGTGTGAGAAAGCCAAGAAACATATGAGTAGGTGAACTGGCCACCGTGATATGACTGAAAAATTGTTGAAAACAGCATTAACCCCAATCAATCAATCAATCAATCAATTACAGGCAAGAAACATTGGATGGTTCCAAACTGCTGCAGTTGAAACCAGAAGATTATTTCTGGACTGGAAATGACACAGATGGACCTTACCCATTTGGCCTTGATCCGGTAAGTATTGTCAACTTTAAACTTAATTATTTGGAATTGATTGCAAAAAAAACCTTCCAGCTTATACATGCAAATCATGCTTCACGTCTGCTTCCTGGAGACTTAACCAATACTCATAATATGCAATTCCTCCTTTTCCAACAATGTTCACACCAGTATTGAATAATTCTAATTTCAGTTTTATAAATATTTCCTGTATGTTGACTTGTATATTTTCAAATTTGTCTGCATCAGATATGTTGTATGTGTGAAAGGTTTAAACCTTTCCCACATATAGATGCTTTCTGATGCCTCTGAGCAGATGACTTTGAAAACATATTGTCAAAATAAAAAATTGCTCAAAACAAGCAATTTCTCCTTTTGCCACAATGTTGTCTGCTGCAGATTTGCTGTATGTGGGAAAGGGTTAAACTGTGTCAGATTTATATCATTTCAAACGTTATTTCTAAAAGTTGATCTCGGGTGCTGGAGGTCACAAGTTCGATCCCAAACCGGGTCTTACGAAAGACTTTAAAATGGTAGGATAAATGGACCAGGAAGCTTATAATACTGAAACATTGTTGAAAGCAGTATAATACACTAAACAATGAAATAACCAAAACTTGTTCTGGAAAATGTTTACCACATGGGATATTGTTTAACCCTTTCCCTCATATAGACGCTTTCTGACGCCTCTGCAGCAGATGGCTATTTGAAAACATAGTGGCAAAAGAAGAAATGGCTCAAAACGAGCAACTTCTCCTTTTGCCACAATGTTTTCAACTTTTAGTCATAGGTTATCCATTCAATTATAGAGATTTTCTATTTTTCGACAAATATGTTCAAAGTCTTCTGCTGCAGAATTGTCGTAGAGGGGAGAGGGGTAATTCTCCACTTTGAAAAAATGCCAAACATTATTAATGTGCAGTACTCAGTATATTTATACACTATTTCAAACAGATATGGCAAGCAAGTTCCAACAAGATCACCTTCACTAACTCCTTCAAGATGAAGCTGTCTGTCATTATGGGTGTGTCACAGATGTTGTTGGGTGTTATCTTATCCAGCATTAACCATGTGTAAGTTTGGGCAAATCTATCAGATAGGTTATTCCTAGTTCAGATAAGGAGGGGTATACAGCTTTTTTCCCCACAATATCTTTCTTATTATCCAACCAAACCCTATGATGTGGGTACTCAAAAGAATCGTCTTATTGAGACGATTCTTTTGAGTACCCACAACATAGGGTTAGAGGGTCAAATAAGAATTAAAGGACATGCAAAATGCCCCTTATCTAGAGTTCTCAAGTTGTATTTGGAGAAGGAGAAAATAGCAGCCTTACCTATTAGTTTTAAAAAGTTGCCAGCTGCAAATGCATTAAGATGCGCCTGCATGGGGGGAAAGGTTACTGCTATACTATATACGGTACTAGTTGAATTTTGAGGACATTGAAGTTCGAGATCGGCATGTTCAACTGCTCAGTCTGAAAATGATAAACATTGTTCACATTTTACCGACATAAGCTTGTTAGAAGCTTCTGCCAGTTGATGTAAATAGTGATAAGATGGGGTTACTTTGGGGTATATGTACAGGATGATCTATCTTAACATTGGTTAGAAATGCCAACTTGAAACCAAAACGAGCTATTATTAACCTTTTCCCACATAAAGACTCTTTCTAATAGGAATGTGTAGCATTTTTACTTTGTTGTGTGATGAATACATAACAAGGTCATTTTATATATTACAGATTATGGCCCTAGCTATAATCTCATTTATTTTGGGGCTGACAAACCGTGGTGGGTTGGGAGATGCTTTTAAATTGTGTTTTTGGAGTTTTGGGAATCGTTTTCTTCCGGGTTAATTCACCTATCTGTTATGATCAATTCTAGACTACAAAGCGCTTGCATTCACTATTGGATTTGATTAAGCGTCTAATCACCTGTTACGCAAAGTCTCGGACACTTCAAAATTTGAGAATATTCGGAACACTCAGCCTTTTTTCAATCGGCTTCAAGGAACCATGCACAAAATAGATTGCTTTCATATAAAACTACTAGTCATACATATTTGGTGCGTGCAACTGCATAACAGTCTAATGATCACTGTGCCGTCCTCCATGATGGCTGAATGTGTTGTATTTGATGATTTTACTTTTATGTTATTTTATTATGGCGGCATCCTAAAATAATAAAATAAATAGTTTAAAACCTACCTTGTTATTTATTCATCCTGCAGAAGTAAAAATTACTCACAATTCTCTCTTCTTTTTTTTCCAGAATGTTTTCTGAAAAAATGTGTGCTGATAAAACACATACAGTCATGAAAAACATAAAAACTTTTTAAACTTGATGCTTAAGTGTTGTTTTTATTTTGCAGCCATTTTGGACGCTATCTGTACCTGTTAATACAGTTTGTCCCAGAAGTGCTGTTTCTCCTGTCTATTTTTGGTTACCTACTTGTCCTGGTGTTCTATAAATGGTTATCCTTCAATGCCTGGTGTACTGCATGCTCTCCTGCTTTGCTGATTCGTGAGTATCAAATTAACCCTGTCCCAAATACAGTCCAACCTGTGTTTTAAGACCACCCATGGGAAGAGAACACACTGGTCTTTGTTTACAGGTGGTCTTTAATTACAGTGTCATTTTTGCAGAAAATGAGTAATTTGGAAATTAAAAGTCTTGTTGTTATAGACAGGGAATTGCTTAATCTTTTCCCTCATACAACAATTCTGCAGCAGACGACTTTGAACATGTTTTGGCAAAAATTGGAAAATCTCTATAATTAAATGGACAACCTATGACTAAAAGTGGAAAACATTGTGGCAAAAGGAGAAATTGCTCGTTTTGAGCAATTTCTTCTTTCGTCACTATGTTTTCCAAAAAACGTCTGCTGTAGAGGCATCAGAAAGCGTCTATGAGGGAAAGTGTTAAGAGACCACCCATGGGAAGAGAACAAACTGGTCTTTGTTTACAGGTGGTCTTTAATTACAGTGTCATTTTTTGCAGAAAATGAGTAATTTGGAAATTAAAAGTCTTGTTGCTATAGACAGGGAATTGCTTTAAAAAAAAAGTGGTCTTTGCATAGGTTTGACCAGGGACACTATATACAGGGATATGAAGCGAATCGATAAGCTCCGTTATCTTCGCCTCGCTGTAAGAAAAGCGGTCATTAGCCGCTCTGGTCATTATCCACTTCGTACATTCATTTCCGCGATGGCTATCGATGTAGATAGACGGATGTTTTATTAAAATTAATAAGTTTAAAAAGGAATAACCGAGAATGTAAGTACATAACATAATTTCTATCTTTTTTTCTTACATTTATGTTAATATTGAGCTTGTATTTAAACAAAAAATGATAGTTATTGCAACGAGTTTTTGAAGTCGATATTTTCCACAAAATTGTGGTCAAAAAATTCAAAACGAAGAATATAGGCTATGTGGGGGACCGCTATGTGTTCTATATTGCCGTTATAAACACATTTCAATGTTATATTATAAAAGATCATTGGCCAAACTGTGTCCCTATTATTTTAATATAGCTGATGTTTGCCGGAAATTTTCTAGAATTGTTTGTGAAAACTTGTGAAAAAATGCGATGAATTTTAAAAAAGATGACGACCATTTTGTCAAAATAACGAATCGGGGCTATGCAAAACACCATTTACTGTTCAATGTGGCCTTTGTAAATACATTGAAAGGTCAGATTGTAAAAGTTAAATGATCAATCTTGGTTTAAATTATTTTTACAAATCTGTTGTATGCAATGAAGAATCTAATATTGTCAGAGAAAAAATGATAAAAAATGCGATGAAATTTAACAAAATTGTGGTCAATAAAGTCAAAACGAAGAATATAGGCTATGCGGGGGACCGCCATGTGTTCTATATTGCCGTTATAAACACATTTCAATGTTATATTATAAAAGATCATTGGCCAAACTGTGTCCCTATTATTTTAATATAGCTGATGTTTGCCGGAAATTTTCTAGAATTGTTTGTGAAAACTTGTGAAAAAATGCGATGAATTTTAAAAAAGATGACGGCCATTTTGTCAAAATAACAAATAGGGGCTATGCAAAACATCAATTACTGTTAAATATTGCTGTTATAAACACATTCAAAGGTCAGATTGTAAATGTTAAATGATCAATCTTGGTTTAAATTATTTTACAAACCTGTATGTATTCAATGGAGAATCTAATATTGTCTGAGAAAAAATGGCGGACATTTAGAAAAATAACGAATCGGGTTTATACAAAACATTATTTGCGGTTCTATATTGCCAATATATATACATTTAAAGGTCAGATTGATAATGTTGAATGATCAATGTTGGTTTAAATTATTTTCACAAACCTGTTGTATGCCGAGATTCACCTAGAATTGTTTGAGAAAAACTGAGAAAAACGCGGATAAATTTTAACAAAGGGCGACCAATTAATGAAAATTATGGGTACCTAGATTTGTGTGTAACTTTCCAACAATTAATTCATGATATAAGGTTTTTAATCAATGAAATATATCCCTGTTTTAACAACGAAGGCAAAGTGTATAATCATTATTCAATGTTAATTTATTTCAGAATGGGCAAACTTCATGGCAGCAGAAGGGGACGAATTGGCAGGAGGCCAAAGAAAACGAAAAACAAATGCACTCCTTTAGCAAAGAAAGCTAGGAAATCAATAATTATATGATATACAGTATAATATTAAAACATATGTACATGAATGAATGTATATACGTAACATGTATTAAAATATTGGTATATGAATGAAAGTGAAAGTTAACCCTTTCTCACATAAAACAAATCTGCAGTAGACGACCTAGAACATCATAGACAAAATATCAAAGAACAAGTGTTGAATAAAGTTAAAAACATTGTGACAAAAGGAGCCATTATGAACAATTTCTCCTTTTGTTGTACTGTTTTCAAAAGTCGTGTGCTGCATCCAAAAATGATTGTCAAGATTCTTGAGCATTTTTTTTCCTTTAAAAAAATGGTTTGCCCTTTTTTATTAAATCATAATTACATTTACAATCTTAGATATATTTGCAAAATGAATGGCCAAGTATGAATTCGAATTTGTCTGCTGCAGATGTTTGAATGTCGAGAAGGGTTATTAATAAGAGTTTAATTACCAATTAGCCCATTTCCCTGTATGAACAATGAAAGGGTTATAAAACCAATTAATTAGTATGTAACCAACACATATGGAACACGACAGGAACACGACAGGAAATGATTGCATAATGTTACATAACATAAGTCACCCTGCCATCTGGTCAGTGTGATATTATAGACCTCTTTAGAATTGCATATATTTTATTGTTTTGGGCCACCTCAATCAAGAGATAATCTCATGTTTTCAATAACAATCTGTTTTTCCATCAAACGATTTTTTAATAAAAAAATAATGTATTGTAATAACCAGTTATTGTTTTTATTTTGAAAAGATTAAAATACCACTTGACTAAGACTTCTTGATAAAGAATAAATTATTTTACACAAATTTGAATCTTTTGTCTATATTTTGTGTCCCTGGTTACTGTAAAGAGCGCTAGCAAATCAACGAAAACAGCCGTATTTGCACGCAAGTTACCGTTATCATACGCAAGTGAAGGTCTAATTATCACCAGCTTGCATTGAAATCATTTAAAAAACAAAAGGGCGGAGAATATCAAAGTAGACCTCTAAATTTATCTTTTAATATGATAATTATACGGTCATATTTGGACAGCTTTTTTAACCCATTAGTAAATATCTCTCTTTCGACGTTCTCAAATATCAGGGAGGTACACGCAGTGTCATGAACCCCTAAAACAGCATTTTTTTTTTTACTTCGCTTGGAACTTTTTAAAGAATTCGAAGAATCGTGGCAGGTATATATGAAATAAATATGAGCGCTAGAAAATCAACGAAAACAGCCGTATTTACACGCAAGTAACCGTTATCATACGCAAGTGAAGGTCGTTATCTATCGGAATGGGTAAATCAAAATGGCCGATACCTGTACGAAGTGAGGCCAACATATTACTGATAAGGCTGATGAAACCGCACGCGTTTCATATCCCTGTAATATAGTGTCCCTGGTTTGACTGTACATCAAATCTGCAGCAGACAACCTCGTAAACATTGTAGATTAAAAATGGACAATTTCTATACATGAAAGTAAAATTAATGAATTGTGTAGCGGCAAAAGTAAAAAGTGCTCATTGTGAGCAATTCCTCCTTATGTCACAATGTTTTAAAAAGTCATCTGCTGTAGATGCGTCAAAATTGATGCTGCATTGGGAAAGGTTAAACTCATCCCTACATGCAGAACCATTTTGTCTGCAGCTGAAAATGTTGAAAACATTGATGAAAAAGGAGGAATTGCTCCTTTCTCAACCTGATTCAATGATTATTTTTTTCATTTTTAAAGATTTTTGAATATTTTTGGCGTAATGCTTTCAAAAGTGCTTGCTGTAGGTTTGTTGTATGTTGGAAAGGGTAACAAAAATAGAATAATAAATAACCTTTTCCCAAGATATTCTTCTGTAAGAGCCGTAGAAATTTGCTTACACCGAGCAATATCTTCAAAGTTGTCTGCTGCAGATTTGCAGTTTGTCGTAAAGGTGGGTTACTTGGATGCAGAGTTGAAAGCATTGGGGAAATGGTAAAATCGCCCATCTTGACTCTATAGACTATCAACTGCAGAAAACATTATTGAAGTAGGTAAAATAATCATGAGCAATTTTCCTTTTTTTGCAACATTCCTTTTTTAACCCTTTCCCTAATACGACAATTCCGCAGCAGACGACTTTGAACATATTTTGTCAATAAATAGAAAATCTCTATAATTGAATGGATAACCTATGACTAAAAGTGGAAAACATTGTGTCAAAAGGAGAAATTGCACATTTTGTGCAATTTCTTCTTTTTTCACTATGTTTTCAAAAACCCGTCTGCTGCAGAGGCATCAGAAAGCGTCTATATGAGGTAAAGGGTTAAGTTGCTTATTAGATAATTGTATGATTTGGTAAAATTAGTGTTTCTAGATGTTATTAACATTCTCTTAACCCTTTCCCTCATATAGACGCTTTCTGATGCCTCTGCAGCAGACGGGTTTTTGAAAACATAGTGACAAAAGAAGAAATTGCTCAAAAACGAGCAATTTCTCCTTTTGCCACAATGTTTTCCACTTTTAGTCATAGGTTATCCATTCAATTATAGAGATTTTCCATTTTTTTGACAAAATATGTTAAAAGTCGTCTGCTGCAGAATTGTCATATGAGGGAAAGGGTTAATGAAACTGGAAAAACTTGTTACATTGTATTAACAATTTTTTCTCCTTTTCCAACACATTTTTGCAGATTTTATCAACATGTTCTTGGTAAAGTACACTCCAGTGGATGAAAAAGTTTATTCGAAGAACAACTTGACGGTCGATGATTCCTACTTTTGCCACAAGCATAATTACATTGTTGGATCTGAGATGGGCTGTAGCGCACAAACAGTGTTTTATCCAAACCAGGTTTGTATTACTCACTTTAACCCTTTCCCTCATAGACGCTTTCTGACGCCTCTGCAGCAGACGGCTGTTTGTAAAAACATAGTGACAAAAGAAGAAATTGCTCAGAACGAGCAATTTCTCCTTTTGCCACAATGTCTTCCAGTTTTGGTCATAGGTTATCCATTCAATTATAGAGATTTTCCATTTGTTGACAGAATATGTTCAAAGTCGTCTGCTGCAGAATTGTCGTATGCGGGTAAGGGGTCACATGCATCTGAGTTTATATTTGTGGAAATAAAAAATTTCTTATAAACCCTTCTTCACCCTTTTCCCATATACAGACTCATTTTGACGTCCCTGCAACTGATGACTTTTGGAAACATTGTGACAAGAGGAAAAATTGCTTATGCCACAATGTTTTCAACTCTATTCAATTATCATATTTATATACAGAGGTTTTTCATATTTTTGCCAAGATATTTTTTAAGTCGTCCGCATAGGATTTGTTCCGCCGAGCCCCGGTAGCTCAGTCGGTAGCGACGCGGGCTGTCAATCCAGGGGTTGTGAGTTTGAATCCCAGCTCGGCCAACTTTCTTTCTGACATTTGACCTAAGTCAATGCGACATTCGTCATACGTCTTCCACCAATGGGCTAAGTCTATGTGGAAAAGCAGCCAGTTGCTTGGGAAGATTGCTGTGTGGAGTACTGGTGTGAGAAAACCAGAAAACACATGAGTAGGTGAACTGGCCGCCGTGATATGACAGAGAGAAACGTTAAAAACGGTGTTAAACACTTATAAATCAATCGGATTTGTGCCATGTGGGAAACGGAAAGGGATAAACTGTGTTTCAGTTATCACCCCATGTGTATTTTCATAGACAAAAATACACATTCAGAGCTGTAGATAAGGGGGCAGTTAACCCTTTCCCTCATACGACATTTCTGCAGCAGACGACTTTAAACATATTTTGTTAAAAAATAGAAAATCTCCATAATTGAATGGATAACCTATGACAAAAAGTGGAAAACATTGTGGCAAAAGTAGAAATTGCACGTTTTGTCACTATGTTTTCTAAAAGCTGTCTGCTGCAGAGGCGTCAGAAGGCGTCTGTATGAGGGAAAGGGTTAACTGTTCTCTGCCCCACTACATCTCTCATGTTACCAAAGCTAACCCTATGGTGTGGGTAATCAGTTAGACAATTCTTTTGAGTAACCCTAGCATAGGGTTAAATCCTTTCCCTCATATAGACGCTTTCTGACACCTCTGCAGCAGTGGATTTTTGAAAACATAGTGACAAAAGAAGAAATTGCTTAACACAACTAATTTCTCATTTTGCCATAATTTTTTCCGCTTTTAGTCATAGGTTATCCATTCAATTATAGAGATTTTCTATTTTTTGACAAAATATGTACAAAGTCATCTGCTGCAGAATTGTCGTATGAGGGAAAGGGTTCAAGGGTCTGATAAGGATTTCAGAAGGTGAAATACACGTATGCACCTTTTCAAGAGCTCTGACAAGTTTGATGAACCTTTTCCCACCTATAGGCGCATTTTGACACATCTGCAACAGACGACTTTTTGAAAACATTGTGACAAGAGGAGAAATTGCACAAAACGATCAATTTCTCCTTTTGCCACATTGTTTTAAACTTTTTTTCAGTATTTATACCTACAATTATAGAGATTTTTACATATTTTGGAGTCGACATTTTCAAAGTACAGTTTTGCTGTATGTGGGAAAGGTTAAATACATGTACACGAAATTGATATTTACCTTTTTACAAAGGTCAGGTAGATCTTGTTATTGTTGTTGTGTAATACGCAATTATGTTTTTAAATGTTTTCTGCTGCAATACGTCTGCTTGTGGTAAAGAGTTAATTTATACAAACGTTTATAAAAAATTTCAGCAACTGATCCAGACTGCTCTGATCCTGGTGGCCCTGTGCTGTATACCTGTTTTGCTGTTTGTAAAACCATTTGTCCTGAGATCAGAGTATAAGAGTAGAATGAGGGTAAGACATTAATATTAGAGGTCTAGATAAGGGGCGTTTTGCATGTTTTAAAATCCCTATTTGACCCTCTAACCCTATGTTGTGGGTACTCAAAAGAATCGTCTCAATGAGACGATTCTTTTGAGTACCACAACATAGGGTTTGCTTTAATAATAAGCGAGAAATTGTGGGAAAAAGAGCAGATCCTTTTCAATACCTTGAAAGGTCTTTGCAATAAATCCGGCAGATGACTTTTAAAAACTTTGTAGCATAAGAAGAAAATGCTGATGAGGAGCAACATCTCCTTTTGCCACAATGTTTAAAACATTATTCCTTTGAGTACTTGTGTTATAATATATTGTCTGCTTGGAAAACATATAACGAGTAACGTTTGGTTGTTCTGAGAATTATTATTCTTTTTTCCACATTGTTTATGAAAGAGGTCTGCTGCATAAGCATCAAATGTCATCTCTATTTGGGAAAGGCTTTATTTAGCTCCCTAAAAAAGAAGCACACTTTCATTGACAAGATTTTTGAATCATGCATGAAAACCATACAACAATAACATGTGATTAAGCATTTGGGAAAAGGGGAAAGCATTTTTAGCATTTATTTGTTTTCCTGAAATATTTTTAAAAACTGCTTGCATGAGGAAATGGATTGAGATAAAGCTTAGATAAGTAATTTAGTAAAATCAAGATTATCAATGAATTGACCTTTTCCTGCATGCAATAAATCTGCAACAGACAACTTTGAAATAAATAAGACAAAATACAGAAAATCTCTACATTATTAAGCCTTTCCCTCATATAGACGCTTTCGGACGCCTCTGCAGCAGAAGGCTTTTTGAAAACATAGTGACAAAAGAAGAAATTGCACAAAACGTGCAATTTCTCCTTTTGCCACAATGTTTTCCACTTTTAGTCATAGGTTAACCATTCAATTATGGAGATTTCCTATGTTTTGACAAAATACATTCAAAGTCGTCTGCTGCAGAATTGTCGTATCAGGGAAAGGGTTAAAAAGAGTTAAAAACACAAGCAGAATGAAATTGCTTACAATTCTTTCAAAAGTTGCCTTCTGTGGATGTGTCTGCAATTAGGAATAAATTATTGTGCATGAAATAAGCTTTAAAATAAAGTGCATGGCAAAAGAACTTTTGTATTACTTCGAACTTTTCCTCCATTATAAAACATAAGCATGTTCCTTTACCTGATAAGCAAATCTTTGAAACTCTAAAACCCTTTCCCACATGTATTCAACAAATCTGCAGCAGACGACTTTGCAAACATGGTGACAAAAACCTGAAAAATCGCCATAAAAGATAGCTTAATTAATTGTTAAATAAAGTTGAAAACATTGGCCAAAGGAGAAATTGCTCATCATGAGCAATTTCACCTTTGGCCACAATGTTTTCAAAAGTCGTCTGCTGCAGAGGCGTCAGAAAGCGTCTGTATGTGGGAAAGGGTTAAACTAGTGTATGCAGTGGACGACTTTGAAAAAAATATCTTATTTATATGGAAAATCACTATAAAGATGATTATAATAATTGAAAAAAGTTGAAAACATTTTTGCAAATGTAGTAAGAGTAATTGCTCAATGTGAGCAATTTCTCCATTTGTCACAATGTTTTGAAAAGTCATCTGCTACAGGGTTGTCAGAAACCATCTGTATGCGAGAAGGGGTTATTCAATGTCAGATAACCTAGAAATAAAAGAATGAATCAGACATTGCAGTCTCATGGTCAGCCATAGATCAACATGAATGCAGTACAAAGTAGACGACATTGCTATTTGTGTCACCTGACTTGGCATTTCTACATAGCATCGTCTGCGTCGTTTTTGTTGGCTATTGTGATACCATTGGCCTCATCTGCGTCGTCACAATACTTTAATATTACCTCATAATTCAATAACCGTTCATTATTATACCCCCGGTTCCGAAGGAAAGGGGGGGTATACTGTTTTACCCATGTCCGTCCTTCCGTCCGTCCGTCCGTCCGTCCGTCCGTAACACTTTCGTTTCCGGGCTATTTCTCTGCAACCGCTTTTTGGAATTTGATGAAACTTCATAGGAAGGATCAGCACCAAGTGTAGATGCGCATATCGTGTTTGCGTTCCGGTTGGATTATTTTTCACAGAGTTATGGCCCTTTACCCCTATGTATGACTAAATTTATTTCCGGGCTATTTCTCTGCAACCGCTTTTTGGAATTTGATGAAACTTCATAGGAAGGATCACCACCAAGTGTAGATGCGCATATCGTGTTTGCGTTCCGGTTGGATTATTTTTCACGGAGTTATGGCCCTTTACCCCACCATCAGGCTATGTATGACTAAATTCATTTCCGGGCTATTTCTCTGCAACCGCTTTTTGGAATTTTATGAAACTTTATAGGAAGGATAACCACCAAGTGTAGATGCGCATATCGTGTTTGCGTTCCGGTTGGATTATTTTTCACGGAGTTATGGCCCTTTACCCCACCATCAGGCTATGTATGACTAAATTCATTTCCGGGCTATTTCTCTGCAACCGCTTTTTGGAATTTTATGAAACTTCATAGGAAGGATCACCACCAAGTGTAGATGCGCATATCGTATTTGCGTTCCAGTTGGATGATTTTTCACGGAGTTATGGCCCTTTAACCCACCATCAGGCTATGTATGACTAAATTCATTTCCGGGCTATTTCTCAATATATTCACAAGCAATCATTGTCACAATATTAAGACTGTGGACTCCTTCAAATTATCATAACACACCAACACTTCCTCACTCATTCTAACCTTTCATACTCTTCAATACTTTTACCCAAATGATGCAATTCAACTTTTGATCTGTCTTTCAAAACATGAGCGGGGGTATCACTAGTGAGCAGTAGCTCACATATTTCTTGTTTTCAACTGAAACTTGGTACACATGTTCCTAGGAACATTGCTCATGCCTTAACCAAGTCACATAACTTTTGATTTTGAAAGTATTCAGTTATGCCCCTTTTTAAACTTAGAAAAAACTGACGAGTTTGACGTTCGCTCTTGTTTTTGCTTCGGACACTCTTGTTAACCCTTTCCCCCTTACAGCCAGAATTTGATGCTGCTGCAGCAGACAACTTTTGAAAGCACTGTGACAGATTAAAAAATTGCTCATCATGAGCAATTTCTCCTATTGTCATAATATTTTCAAATCTATTTAATACTGTCATTTATTGAGAATTTTGAATACATGTATTTTAATTTAGATGTTTTCAAAGTCTTCTGCTGCAAATTTGCTGTATAATAGCAAAGGGTTAAAGAAAAGGTCTACCATATAGGTATTATATTCAGAAACAAACAAGAAATGTGCACCTTTTTGTGTTGTGCATTTCTTTTTTTCATTTGCATGATTGCTTTAAAACGTAAAGGTTTGCCAATTAACAAGAATTGTGATAATATTTTAGGCAAGTTTGTCAGTAAGTATATATAGTAGGATAAGACTCTAACATAACATTTGCTAGATAGCTTTTATGTTTATAAGAAACAAGAAACATGAATTTACATACATGAATACGAGCGGCTGCTGCAGATATATTGAAATGCGTCTAAAAGGGTTATTTTTGATAGTTAACCCCTCCCTCATATGACAATTCTGCATCAGACAACTTTGAACATATTTTGTCAAAAAAATAGAAAATCTCTAATTGAATGGATAACCTATGACTAAAAGTGGAAAACATTGTGGCAAAAGGAGAAATTGCTTGTTTTGAGCAATTTCTGCTTTTGTCACTATGTTTTCAAAAAGCTGCTGCAGAGGCGTCAGAAAGCGTCTATATGAGTGAACGGGTTAAAGAACTTTCTATACTCCCGACAAACAAAGTTTGAAGGGGGTATATAGGTGTCGCCCTGTGGTTGGTCGGTCCTTTGCAAATTTCCTTGTTCCGGGCATAACTTGATTATTACTGGATGGAATTTAATTAAACTTCATACAATGATACAGCACAGTGAGAGGAAGTTCAGTGTACTTTTTCTCGTCCGGAGAATAGCTTGAAAACTTATAGATGTCATCTAATAAAAATTCATACAATGGTAAAGCACAATGAGAGGCAGTGCAGTGTGCAAGAACCATAACTCTGTTTGAGCTAATTACAACTGAATGGAACTTAATAAAACTACATACAATGGTAGATCACAATGAGAGGAAGTGCAGTGTACAAGAACCATAACTCTATTTACCTTATTACTGAGTCAATGCCCTTGCTTTCTTTTTCTTGTCCTGAGAATAACTTTAAAACTACAAGATGGAATTTAATAAACTTCATACAATGGTAGAGCACACTGAGAGGAAGTGCGGTATACAAGAACCATAACTCTACTTTATCTAATTACAGATTTATTGCCCTTTTTTGCATTTTTCTTGACCGGAGAATAACTTTAAAACTAGAGGATGGAATTTAATAAAGCTACATACAATGTTAGAGCACAATGAGCGGAAGTGCAGTCTACAAGAACCATAACTCTATTTTAGCTAATTACAGACAGAGTCATTGCCCTTTGTTACTTTATTTTTTTTTGTCCGGATAGAATTACTTAAAAACTACTTGATGAAATTTAATAAAAACTTGATTCAATAGTAAAGCACAATGAGATGGTGTCAGAAGACAAGAGCCATAACTCTATTTAAGCTTATTACAGAGTTACTGCCCTTTCTTACTTTTTCCTTGTCCAGAGAATAAACTTTAAAACTACTGGATGGAATTTTCTATCAGGGCGGCTTTTGAGGGTATTAATCACGTTCAGTGATGGCTCTAGTTAATGTATAGAGTTGAAACATTGATTATTCTGTAGGAATGTACAGGTCTTAATTCTACTTCGGAGATGAATTGTTTATCAAGCAGATTTAAATCTTTCTCACATGAAGACGCATTTTAATGCCTTTGCAGCTGACAACTTTTGAATACATTGTGACAATACGAAAGATTTCTCATACTGAGCAATTTCTCCTTTTGCCACAATGTTTTCAACTCAATTCAATTAATATCCTTTCATATATAGAGATTTTCCATAAGTTTGCCAAGATGTATTCATTTCCAACATGCAGACACATTTTGAGGCTCAAGGATTTTTAAACTTTATCTTTACAGCATATGGGGGCATCCAAAATACACTAATGCTTGAATTGTGGCCTTATTAGACCAGCTGGCTTCTCCCTGATTGTTTTAATGCATTCTATGGGAGCTTATGCTTCTTTTTAGATTGTTTTCAGATTTACGTACGGAGCATGTGGCGCGTTACGGGCGAAAATCACCGTTCCCACTTTACGGCACATGGGCCCTATAAAATATACTAATGCTCCCTATTCTTAACCCTTTCCCTCATATGACAGTTCTGCAGCAGAAGACTTTAAACATGTTTTCTCGTAAATTAGAAAATCTCGATAATTGAATGGATAACCTATGACAAAAAGTGGAAAACATTGTGGCAAAAGGAGAAATTGCATGTTTTGTGCAATTTCTTCTTTTGTCACTATGTTTTCAAAAAGCCGTCTGCTGCAGAGGCATCAGAAAGCGTCTATATGAGGGAAAGGGTTAAAAGCCATGTCATTATTAATACATTTATAAAATGGCGTAGGTATGACACCAACAAAGTATGTAGTAAAGTATTGATTTTTTTTTTTTTAAATTTGAATTTTGGTTATGGTCCAAATTGGGACATTTACTGCCTTCTTGTAAGTGTTCCTTTCTCAGTATGAACAATTCTTTCTTTTGCTGCAAAGTTTACAAAAGCTCTCTGCTGCAGATGCTCAAAACATGTTGACATTGGGGAAAGAGCTTTTGCATTATGCTGCTTTTTTATCAAAACTTTGAAATTTAAATGTTTTATATCTATGAACACATTCATAAACGATTATCTGAATTGACATTTTAGAGCCTTAGAAATGAAAAATATCTTAATGAGTAATTTCTCCTTTTGCCAAAATGTTTTCAAAGTCATCTCCTGGAGGTAAAGGAATCCGCTGTGGTCGAGTGGTTAGCGTCGGGGATTTCGAAACCGGGTGTCCCGGGTTCGATCCCCAGTCGCGGCAATTCGGTCATGGTGGAGTGCTCTTGGGCAAGGCACATTTTCTAGCCTAGTACTGGTTTGTTCACCCAGGGATCATGAATAATTAAATTTAAATGCGCGCTAAATGACCTTAGTTGTCGATGCGCCGTAAAACAATATACATTCATTCCTGGAGGTAAACCAGAATGCAAGGGTTTTTATGCTTTTATTATTTAGATTTTCCATATATTTGCTTACAAATTCATCTGATGGAAAATATTTTCATATCTGTCAAATTGTGGATGTGTTATTGTTCTAATAAAGAGAAAATGTTAAAAAGAATGACTAATTACTCCTTTTTCTACAATACTTTTAAAAGTCATTTGCTGCCAAAGTGTCAAAAGCACATGCATTAGGTTAAATGTTAAGAGTTTACCCTTTCCCACATGCAGACACTTTCTGACGCCTCTACAGCAGACAACTTTTGAACATATTATGGCAAAAGGGGAAATTGCTCCAAACGAGCAATAATTCCTTTTTGCCACACTGTTTTCAACTCTTTTCAATAATTTAACTTTCCGTGACAGATTGTGTCCATATTTTTGCCTAGATGTTTTCAAAGTTGTCTGCTGTAGATTTGTTGTGTGTGGGAAAGGGTTAATATTGTTAGATAGCTAGTGTAATGTATTAATACTTTTAGAAAGATGGCCATGCTAATTGTTTTTGCTAGATCAAGTTCAGTGGTGTGTTACCTTTTTGCTATTTTCCGCAATGTCTGCTTTAGAAATATTAGGTTAATGAATTATTTCACGCAAGCGCTTCCGAGAGCTGCTATCGACAGACGCACACTAGCGACGGAGAGCGGCGCTATCGGCTACCGCACACTAGTGACTGAGAGCGCTTCTGGTTTTGTATCTAATGTAATCTTTTTTTAGATTCTAAAATTTCTTTTTGATGCATCAATAAAAATTCAGTATGTTTTCAGTTCAAGAATATCTTTAAAATGCAATTCAATTTACAAACCCAAACCTCAAGTATGATTTGAGGGGCTACTGTTGTTTACAATTTTCGTTTTTAGCTCCACTGGCTGAAAGCCAGTCGAGCTTATGTCATGGCGAATTGTCCGTCGTGCGTCTGTGCGTGCGTGCGTCCGTGCGTAAACTTTTTCCTTTAAACAACTTCTTCTCACTAACCACTTGGCCAATTTGGTTGAAACTTCATAGGAAGCATCCTCTCAATGTCCTCTCTTAAATTCCTTCAATTTTTGTTGATCCATCCATAATTCTGGTTTCCATGGCAACCAAAAGAAAAAAATAGTGAAAACTTAAAAAATCTTCTTCTCTGAAAGTGTCAGGCCGATTTTCAAATAATTTTGTAGAAATGTTCCTTGGGTGACCCTTTATTAGATTCCTTCAAGAAATGTTGATTGGTCGAAAAACATGGTCGCCAGAGGGCGGGGCTATTTTGCCTTATATGACCATAGTGAAAACTTAAAAAATCTTCTTCTCCGAAAGTGTTCAGCCGATTTTCAAATAATTTTGTAGAAATGTTCATTGGGTGACCCTCTATCAGATTCCTTCAAGCCATGTTGATTGGTCGAAAAATATGGCCGCCAGAGGGCGGGGCTATTTTGCTCTATATGACCATAGTGAAAATTTAAAAAATCTTCTTCTCCGAAAGTGTTGAGCAGATTTTCAAATAATTTTGTAGAAATGTTCTTTGGGTGACCCTCTATCAGATTCCTTCAAGCCATGTTGATTGGTTCAAAAATATGGCCGCCATGGGGTGGGGCTATTTTGCCTTATATGGCTATTGTGAAAACTTAAAAAATCTTCTCCTCCGAAAGTGTCAGGCCGATTTTCAAATAATTTTGCAGAAACATTCCTTGGGTGACACTCTACAAGATTCCTTTAAGCCATGGTGGTTGGTAAAAAATATGGCCACTAGGGGGCAGGGCTGTTTGGAGATTTGATTTTTGCCTTATGGCCGTGGAGCGATACTGGCCCTCTTGGGCCTCTTGTTGAAATTTGAAATAGCACCGTCTATAAAATCAAGGCCTTTTGTCGTACGTTTACACCAACTAATAACTCGCCAATGAAAAACGTTCGTGTTAAAGTTATACCCATTCAAATTATCCATAGATCACACGCGATCTCTGTGATATATGACTACCCAATCAACTACGATCAACCACATGCTACCAAATTACACAGGGTGTCCTCCTGTGACATATGACGTAGATGGTTATTTCCACTTGGAAACAAAGAAAAAGAATGGCAGAACTATTGCGCAATTTCCTATTTGTCAAAATGTTTCGGATTCATCTGCTGCAGATGCAAAAAACGCGTCTTCCGTCGGGAAAGGGTGAAATATTTTTGGAAGTTTACTTGTTTATTTTATCATAAGTATTTTTAACCAAATATGAGGCAATTCAAATACATCTTTTAATGTAAATCATAGCTTTGTTCTATCTTTAAATAGATATTGGTTTGTATGACCATTATGTCTTGTTGTTTTAACATGGATTTTATTTAAATATCAACGTAAGCGCAAAAATATTAGTATGCAAAATAAGACTTTTTAATTTACTGTAGAAACTGAACTAACTTAGCTAGCTAGGTAAAAATGAAAAACACTGCTAAATAGTAAAGTTTATCTGCAGCATTTCATAGTTTACATTAAACTAGTACAATGCATAGAAATAAACCATATTTTAGAAATTATTACACAGGTGTCAAAATTGTAAAAAAAATCCCAATAATCGTATGCGCACAGTGCAGTAAAACTGATAAGCCAGTATACACCGCAGGGTGCTTATAAGACCATTTTTCTGTGAAGTAATGGGTCAAAAGAATAATGCTCCTTAAAACTTGGTATTTTTATATAATTGAATATATTGTTAATATAGAAAATAGAGAATTTTTTTATTTATAGCGATTCATCCTTTTCTAAAAAGAATTCAAGTAGCTACTCTCCTAGGCACTCAGGGTTGCGAGGTTAGCATTACCGATAGTACTGGTAACTTACCTAGGAAACGTCGTGATATATCTGAGTTTTTTTTTGAAAGCGGTGTAAAACACAAATCAATCAATCCAACATATCTTCAGAAATGTCTGCTGCTACCACCTTTAACCCTTTCCCTCATACGACAATTCTGCAGCAGACGACTTTCAACACATTTTGACAAAAAATATAAAATCTCTGTAATTGAATGGAGAAACTATGACTAAAAGTAGAAAACATTGTGGCAAAAGGAGAAATTGCTCGTTTTGAGCAATTTCTTCTTTCGTCACTATGTTTTCAAAAAGCTGTCTGCTGCAGAGGAATCAGAAAGCGTCTATATGAGGGAAAGTGTTAAGAGATGTCTTTATTTGGGAAAGGTTTATTGTGTTAATGACAACCAATCCCAGGACATATTTGTTATATATACATTTGGTTTTGTTTAAAGTTTCCTGCTTTTAACCCTTTCCCACATACAACCATATGTGCAGGAGACAACTTTTGAAAGCTATCCAGACAAAATGTTGGATAATATAATTGTGGAGGAAGGAAAAAATGCTCATTTTGAGCAATATCTCCTTTTTGCCACATTGTTTTGAAAAGTCTTTTTTATTCTATATATATGTTCAGAATATCAGCTATTTTGTTAATATTTGATCAACAATATACCTGATGTGATATTCTAATTGCAGTCTAATAATATTATAACACCAGAAATGTTGGAAAAATTACTTTATATACAGTTCAATACATTGTTTGTTTTCATTTCTTTTTCATTTCTTTTTCAACAATGTTTTAAAAGTGGTTTGCTTAAGATGTGACGTAAATAATCTGTATCAGGAAAAATGGGTGCAATTTCTTCTGTTGTCACTATGTTTTCAAAAAGCCGTCTGCTGCAGAGGTATCAGAAAGCGTCTATATGAGGAAAAGGGTTAAATAAAGTAAACCACAATTATTTACTTCAGAGGAAGACAGGACTATCAGCACGCTCTAATGAACAGTTGGTGCACCATGAGTTTACCCCAGGACAGGAGGTAAGTCAAGTATCTTCGTCAATTGTATCAATATGGTGTATAAAGTGCATCCGTTTTCTGTAAAAAATAGATTAACTTTTAAATTGATTATCTGATGAAGTCCTATTTAGTGCATTTGTATTATGTACAAAAATAGATTATCTTTTAAATTGATTATCTGATGAAGTCCTATTTAGTACATTTGTAATCTGTAAAAAGTAGATTATCTTTTAAATTAATTATCCAATGAAGTCCTTTTTAGTGCATAAACATTTTTGTAAAAAAAAATAGATTATCTTTTAAATTGATTATCTGATGAAGTCCTATTAAGTGCATTTGTATTCTGTAAAAAGTAGATTATCTTTTAAATTGATTATCTGATGAAGTCCTATTAAGTGCATTTGTATTCTGTAAAAAGTAGATTATCTTTGAAATTGATTATCCAATGAAGTCCTTTGTAGTGCATTTGTCTTCTGTAAAACAGTAGATTATCTTTTAAATTAATTACCCAATGAGGTCCTATTTAGTGCATTTGCATTTTCTTTTGTATAATGATTATCCTATTTAGTGCATTTGTTTTCTGTAAATAAATAAATTATCTTTGAAATTCATTATCCTATTTATTGCATTTGTATTATCTTTGAAAAATGAGTATCCTATTTAGTGCATTTGTTTTCTGTACATCTAAATCTTTTTTGAAATTGATTATCCTATGTTGTGCATTTGTTTTTTGTAAAAAGTCTTACTTGACAATATTGATCTGAATTTCACATGTATCTGCATTGTGACACATTTTGCAACAGACAACTTTTGAAAACATTTTGGCATAAGGAGAAAATGCTCTTCATTAGGGATTTTTCCTCTGCAGCAATATTTTCAACTCTAATCAATAATGATCTGTTATTTACAGAGATGTTGCATATTTCAGCCTTGTTGTTTTCAAAGTTGTCTGCTGCAGATTTATTGTATTTGGGAAAGGGATAAGTCATTCATGTATGTGTTGTTATCATAATAATGTATCTTAATAAAAACAAATCATTATAAGATAAAGATATGAAGTGCTTGTCAAAATAGAAATCTTCGAGTTAATATCAGAATCCTGTCAATGTTATTAACTCACCCTATATTCCAATTGTGGACACTTTTGGATGTATCTGCAGCAGACGGCTTTTTGAAAACATGGTGACATAAGAAGAAATTGCTCAGGATGAGCAATTTCACCTTTTGCCACAAATATTTCCAATTTTAGTCATTGGTTATCGATTCAGTTAGGTTCAGGAGATTTTCCATTGTTTGACAAAATATGTTCAAAGGTGTCTGCTGCAGATTTCTTGTATGTGGGAAAGGGTTAACCCATTACTTCACATGGCTTTTCATAGGCCGTCTGCTTAACAATCATCAGACGAAAAATTTCATCAAACTAGAAAACGGAAAGAATTATATTGATAAAGAGTTGAAAATATTGCAATAAAAGGTGAAATTGCTCGTCAACAGCAGGCGTCAAATGTTGTCTGTGTGAAGTAATGGGTTAAAAAATCTAACCGAACTGTCAGTTGTAGATATTTTCAATATTTCTGCTTCAATGTTTTAAAGTCATCAGCTGCAGATTTGTTGTATGAGGGAAAGGGTTAATAGTTGGTGTCTGAAATACGCTTGACTTGGTTTATAGCATTGACCTATTAACGTCGTTCACATGACTCGGGGTTCCGCAGAGGACTTCCAAGACATTTGTGGGATATGGTTGGGAATGCTGAGTAATTTCTCCTTTTGTAACAATGTTTTCTAAAGTCATCTGCTACACATGGGTATATAAATGGGTAAGGGTTAAACAGTGCATTCATAAGCCTTTCCAAGACACAGACAGCTTCTGTGGTGTAGTGGTAGAGCCTCCTTCTCTGGTGCTGGAAGTCATGGGTTGATCCCCAGACGGGTCATACCATAGACTTTCAAAATGGTAGTACTGGCTGCATTCAGTGTTGCGGGGTTAGCATTTCAACTGAACGGCTGGTGGCAGGATAAATGGACCAGTAGTACTGGTAACTTACCCAGGAAACGCCGTGATATAACTGAAACATTGTCGAAAGCGGTGTTAAACACAAAACAAACAATCAATCAATTCCAAGACACAGATGACATTCAGTACTTCTGTAGCAGATGACTTTTGAAAAATTAATTTTGTCAGAAAAAGAGCTATTGCTCTTGTGATTAGTTTCTTCTTTTTCTCACAGCGTTTCCAAAACTGTATCCGATCAATGCTTTCAATATTTCAGATGTATCATTTTCATTTTCAGATGTTTTCAAAACATCATTATCAGTTATATTTTAAGGGAATATGTCACTTTGTTCTTTAGTTGTTGGATATGAAGTCTTTAGAAGATTAGACATACAACCAGAAGACTGAGCAATTTCACCTTCTCCCACAATGTTTTCAAAAATCAACTGCTGCAGAGGCATCAGAAAGTGTCAACATGTGGGAAAGGGTAAACCCTTTTCCACATATAACAATTTTGAAGTAGACAACTAGTAGTAAACATACATGTATAGGCACTTTTTTTGAAAATTTCTATATGTGAAATTATAATTATTGAATATAGTTGAAAACATATTGAAATTTAAAAAATGTTTTCAAGTTGTCTATTTTATAATGTGTCAAAACATAAGCGTCGGGGAAGGGTTAAATATAATTATATTTGTGTTAAATAAGGCCATGAATTATGATTTAGGGAAATGGTTAACGCATTGGTTAAACTTTCTTTTTGTGTCACCTTCCTTGGCACTGTGACACGTATGGAACACTTCTCTGTCATATATGTCCGTCATGCTCCCTTTAAGTGACTTGTTGGCAGGTGACCTATGTATCCCATACAACAGCCTTATTTTCTCTTTGTCTGTTCAAACTATTTATGTGCTAGTTCCTACACTTTCTGTACAGTCTGTAGAGCTGAATACCAAAGGTGAAAAATCACAGACTGGTACCGAAACGGCGGTAAGTTCTCAGCTGCCAGTCAGTATCAGAGTACATATTATTCAGTGCATACCATTCTATCTAGACAACCAATAAGACTTAGAGCTTTGTTATGCAAATGAAATATATATGCAGCAGGAAACTACATTTTTTGCAAAAGTAGAAATTGCTCATCACTCTCCTTTTGCCTCAATATTTCTAGAAGTTGTCAGCTGTATATGCGTCAAAGTGTGCAATTGGGCATGGATAAAGTTGCAGCGGTGGTTTCTATGGAATTTATTGTATTTCAAGCTCCGCCAAGCAAATATATTTTGTCTGTAATCATTTTCTTGGAATCCAAGTAAATTGTAATATTATGAGATCCTTTGTTTGCTTGACAAAGCTCGGAAATTGTCTGTCAATGAATGAAGAGATTCATCCTTTTTTCATGATAAATAAAAAAAAAAGTATTATACATTTTTTCAAAGTTTGTCCTTTACCCATTTCCCTCATACAGACGCTTTCTGATGCATCTGCAGCAGATGACTTTTTGAAATCATGGCGACAAAAGAAGAAATTGCTCATGATGAACAATTTCTCCTTTTGTCACCATGTTTTCAACTCTATTCAATTATTGTACTTTCATTTAAAAGTAGTTTCCAAAAGAATTTGGGTATGTGGGATAGGATTAAGTTTCATGATTAATGCATGCACATTTAACTCAAAATTTGTTTGCATGGTGTTTTCGCTGCTTTCAACAATTATTCAGTAATATGTAGGGATGGCAACGAATATTCAAATACTATATCATGATTTGAATATTCGATAGAAATCAGGTGTATTCTAAAATATGCATATATAAATCAAATTGACGATACTTAAAATTAAATGACCCGATAAAAGAATTAAACAATCAGATCATATTCTGAATCTTGTTTAATGTTAAGCTGTTGTCTTGTATCTGTGGCGCTGCGGTCATGGTGCAGTGCCCTTGGGCAAGGCATATTTCTTAGCCTAGTACTGGTTTGTTTATCCAGGGACCATGAATAAGTGAACTGTCGCCTTGATATAACTGAAATAATGTTGAAAATTGTGTAAAACCCAAACAATACAAAAAAAAACATATCTGTTGGATTTGATTTTCAAATGACAGGTATTTTAGAATTGTTTAAGTAGTCAATATACATTGAATTTTTAATTTAACCCTTTCCAACATACAACATGTCTGCAGCAGACGACTTTGAACTTATTTTGTCAAAACATAGGTTATCCATTCAATTATAGAAATTTTCTATGTTTTGACAAAATAAAAATACTAAAATACCTGTCATATACCGTTTTGAGCAATTTCCTCTTTTGTCACTATGTTTTCAAAAAGTCGTCTGCTGCAGCGGCGTCAGCAAGCGTCTATATGAGGGAAAGGGTTAAAAGACCTTAATGAGTGCATATGGTTTTGCATTTGGGTCCATACTTGTGCAAGCCTGATTCAGGGTAGAAGGAAAGTCTTCTCTGATATGATATACTTAACCCTTTCCCACTAACACCAAATCTGCAGCAGACGATTTTGGACATCTTGGCAATAATGTGGGAAAGGGTAAAGTAGTCTGCTTCGAAAATGATTCAAGATTAGATGTAAAGCTTGTTTTGAGTAATTTCTCTTTTCAAAAATGTTCAGAAATGGTGTCTGCTGCAAATTTTGAATTTTTCGTGAATAGGGTTTACCCCTCCTTGCCTTCTTACAACAAATCTGCAGCAGAAGATTTTGAAAACATATATAGGAGGAAACATTGTATATCTCTTAAAATGGAAGTATTATTATTCAATAGAGTTAAAAAAAAAAAGGAAAGTATAATTATTGAGAAAAGAGATAAAAAAAAACAACATGTGAGGCAAATGAAAATATTGATTATTTTTAGCAATTTCTCCTTTTGCCACAATCTTTTTTCGAAAGTCATTTCCTGTAAATGTGTCAAATTGAAGCTACAAAAGTATGGGGAAATGAAGAAAATATTTTTGAATTAAGGTATAATACTTGAATGGAGTTAAACAAATTGTGGCAAAAGATAAAATTTCTAATAATAAGCAATATCATCTTTTGCCACAATTTGTTCAAAAGTCGACTTGTCAAAATGTTTATATGTGGGAAAGGTTTGAATGTCATCTTGGTTGTCTAAATAGATGTATTGTTTGGGTGTCACTTTTGTTTATAAAGAAGGGGTGCTGGGCTAGTGTTTGTTTAAAAAAAAAAAGATTTTGAATTGTTCTGTTCATGAATTAATGTGTTCTTGAAAAAATGGAAACTTTAACTATTTCCCACATATAAAGAATTTACAGCAGACGACTTCGAAAACATTATGTCAAAATTATGAAAAATCTTTTATCATAATAATACGTGTATGAGATAGTAACATGTTATTCAATAGATTGATAAAATTATTGCAAAAGATACAGTTGTTAATTTATGGGCAATTTCTCCACTGATCACAATGTTTTAAAATGTCATCTGCTGCAGATGCATCAAGATGTGTCTGAAGGTGGGAAAGGGGGGGTTAACCGTTTCCCTCATACGACGATTCTACAACTTTAAGCATATTTTGTCTAAAAATGAAAAGTCTCTATAATTGAATGGACTAAAAGTGGAAAACATTGTGGCAAAAGGAGAAATTACTTGTTTTGAGCAATTTCTTCTTTTGTCACTATGTTTTCAAAAAGCTGTCTGCTGCAGAGGCATCAGAAATCATCTATATGAGGGAAAAGGTTAACCCTATCCCACTTACAGACACATTTATACATATCTGCAGCATACGGCAAATATGAGGGAAAGGGTTAAATCAGTATATCTGCAGCAGACGACTCACGGTTGAAAAAGTATAAATTGCTAAAGATTTTTTTTTTTTCCTTTCTCATTTATTTCGAAAGTTTAATAATAGCATGCATCAACTTTTTTTATTAATTTAGGATGATTTTACTAATTTGCATCTAGTTATTGGTTGAAAAATCAGCAGGGTATATTCCTTGTAATTGGTTTTGAATACAGCTAGCTTAATTATCAGCATGTTTTTCCACCATTTATGAATGTATATATATTCATAATTTTGTAATCTGTGTGTTGCCAACATTATTTTGTAATCTGTATGATGCCAAATGCATGTATCATGAAATTCCCTTCCCTAATAGACTAAATTCGAGTAGACTACGGGGGTAAAACTCATCAGATATGATTTATACTTCACACTGTCCTACATAAAACAAATCTGCAGCAGACAACTTTAAAAACATTTCTGCAAAAATATCGAAAAACTCCAAAAAGAAAGGTATAATTATCGAAAAGAACTAAAATATTTGTTGCAAAAGGTGATGAGCCATTTCTCCTTTTGCAACACTGTTTTTAATAGCTGTCTGCTACAGCTGTATCATGTGGGAAAAGCTTAAATATATGTTATCCCATATAGTGGCAAATGTTCCTTTAAATTTTTTAAAATGTAGCTAAATTATTTGTTAAATATTTAACCCTTTCCCTCATATAGACGCTTTCCGACACCTTTGCAGCAGACGGCTTTTTGAAAACATAGTGACAAAAGAAGAAATTGCACAGAACGTGCAATTCTCCTTTTGCCACAATGTCTTCTACTTTTTGTCATAGGTTATCCATTCAATTATGGAGATTTTCTATGTTTTGACAAAATATGTTCAAAGTCGTCTGCTGCAGAATTGTCGTATGAGGGAAAGGGTTAAACCTTACAAACACATTTTGACACATCTAAAGGAGATGACTTTTGAAATCATTATGGCAAATGGATAAATATCTTATTGTGAGCCATTTTTCCTTTTGCCACAATGTTTTATACAAGATTCTATGATTCAATTATAGTGATTTTCTTCATATTTGTTTTGAAAGTTGTCTGCCGCCGATGTTGTATGCGGATAAGGGTTATTTCTGATTGACACAAGGATTGATCACAAAGTTTGATATTGGTTGAAAGTCATATCAGGTGAAGGTCACATTAAAAGGTCAAAGGTTACACATTTTGACCTTGACCTGACAGTAACCTTTTCCCACATACAACAAATGCAGCAGACAGCTTTGAAATTATCTGAGCAAAATTATGTTATATCCTTAACAGGGAAAGTTTAATCATTAAAATGAGTTAAAAAAATTGTAAAAAAAAAGAAGAAATTGCTCGTATTGTGCAATTTCTTCTTTTGTCACAATGTTTTAAAAAGTCATCTGCTGCAGAGGTGTCAGAAAGTTTCTGTATGGGGGGGAAAGGGTTAAGGAAGTGTTACAGTGTATTGACTATTATTATATCATAGCTCTTGCTTATTCAACAGTTCCTGTTCTTTTGTAGATTAGTCTATATGTATAGAAATATATAACGTTTTCTTGCTGATTGAGTCACAAATCAGTGACAGTTCAGGATGCAGGAGGAATAGTATTACTTAAACTGCTGGTTGCCATCGGTATAGAGACAGGGTAGCCGGCTCCCTACTGTTGGCTGCTCTCCTCAACATTATAGAGTTCCCTTTCTATGGACTCTTCCAAATGCAGAGCTTTTGCAAGTGCTTTAAAATAATTCAATATTGAAAGGGTTCAGATGCTTATATTATATACTAAAAGATGATGATTATACATTTAGGATTTTAAGAAGGTATTTATTGTTTATTTATCACCAATGCACATGTTTTTGTCCTATCCCTGAAAGACCTTCATTTTTACAACTTGCAGAAAAAAAGAAAAACATTAGGAAAAGGAGAAAGGGCTCAAAATTATCATCACTGTTTACTTAATTTAATCCCGTTCTATACTAAAACAGACCACTCTTCTAGCTTGAAGTATTTGTTAAAATGTGTAAGTTTTAGCAGAAAATGAATGATAATTATGTCATCATCAGTTAATTCTCCTTTACCATTTACCTTTTCCCACATGCTAATTATAAACACTTTATGTATACCCCCAAAAATGTAAGGTGTATTTTATGGAGGGGGGGAGGGGGCATATAGGATTTCCCATGTTGGTCCATCCTTTATTTGATCTGATAGTTAGTCACTTGTTTTTGTCTGCGCTATATATCTGAGCAAACGCAGGGCATATTTTTATGAAATTTGAACCCTTTCCCTCATATAGACGCTTTCTGACACCTCTGCAGCAGACGGCTTTTTGAAAACATAGTGACAAAAGACGAAATTGCGCAAAACGTGCAATTTCTCCTTTTGCCACAATGTTTTCCACTTTTTGTCATATGTTATCCATTCAATTATGGAGACTTTCTATGTTTTGACAAAACACGTTCAAAGTCGTCTGCTGCAGAATTGTCGTATGAGGGAAAGGTTTAAAGGAAACCTTCGGCGAGGGGAGACATTCATAATGGTTATAATGGGAGTTATGACCCCCTCTTTTATTATTATCAGTTTTATACCAATATTTGCGTCCACACTACTTCTAAGCAACCACAGGGTAGAATTCAATGGCGTTTTATACTAAGAGGAGAATGAGCATTTCCTTATTGCATTCCATTAAGGTGGGGTTAGTTTTTAACCCTTTCACACTTACAACTGTTCTGTAGCAAATGACTTTGAAAACATCTAGAAATAAATTTGGAAAATCTCTGAAAATGAAAGTACAATAATTGAATAGAGTTGAAAACATGGTGACAAAAGGAGAAATTGCTTGTTTTGTCGCCATATTTTGCAAAAGCCGTCTGCTGCAGAGGCATCAAAAAGCTTCTACATTTGGGAAAGGGTTAATTAACAGAGTAATGTCCCCTTGATTGTTGTTCTTTGTCATACAGATGACCCGACCATAATTAGCATACAAGACCCATATTACCTGTGACAGACTTACTTGCGCCTTGCGGGGGGGTATTAATCATATTAAGTGATCGATCATATTAAGTGATAGATAGATATATATATTTATCACATAACTTGCACTCCAGGAGTGACATAAAGCAGTGACATAAATATCATATGTAACTAGTTACATAAATAGCCGACTCACAGCACAAACGTGACGTCACTTTAAATGACAGCATATTGTTTACGATTGTTCTGAATTTCACCATTTATTAAAAATATTGTTTAAAGAGAATAAATCTCGATAAATGAAATGTTATAAGTGCCTTGTTGCTAATTTTGTATAAAATCAAAAGGTTATTGATAGGGACTATTTTTTACAGTGGAAGTATGCATTAGAACTTCGGGGTGAACTTCGGTCACTTTTTATATGAGGGCTAAGAAAGATAGATTTAAAGATTGAAAACAATCTTTTAATGGTGTTATGTGATAAATAGAATCTTACATTCGTGCTTATTTGATATTGTTTTTATGAAACTCGTCGACTGAAACGAATATGACGCTCGGCAAAGCCTCGCGTCATATTATTTCAGTCGACTCGTTTCATAAAAACAATATCAAATAAGCACTCATGTAAGATCCTCTATATAGTATAATTATAGTATTTATAAAAGATATCATTAGTCTTTTTAGCTCACCTATGCACGAAGTGCAAGGTGAGCTATTGGGATCACATTTTGTCCGGCGTCCGTCCGTCGTCCGTCGTGCGTCGTCAACATTTGAGCTTGTTAACACTCTACAGGCTACATTTTGCATCCAATCTTCATGAAAATTTATCAGAACGTTCATCTCCATAAAATCTTGGACAAGTTCGAAACTGGGCCATATGAGGTCAAAAACGAGGTCACTAGGTCAAATTGAAGCGAAATCTTGTTAACACTCTGGAGGCCACATTTTCAACTTGAGCATGTTTTAACTTTATCAGAATGTTTGTCTTAATGATATATAGGTCAAGTTCGAACATGGGTCACGTCGGGTCAAGAAGTAGGTCACTAGGCCAAATTGAAGGAAAATCTTGTTAACACTCCAGAGGCCGCAATTTTTCTTTTAGCAGTTTGAAATTTTGTCAGAATGTTTGTCTTAAAAATATCTAGGTCAAGTTCGAATATGGGTTGTGCCGGGTCAAAAACTAGGTCACTAGGTCAAATTGAAGGAAAATCTTGTTAACACTTTGGATGCCGCATTTTTTGCTTCAGCAACTTGAAATTTTGTCAGAATGTTTGTCTTAAAGATATCTAGGTCAAGTTTAAATATGGGCCATATTGGATTAGAAACTAGGTCACAAGGCCAAATTAAGTGAAAATCTTGTTAACTCTGTAGAAGCCGCATGTTTTGCTTCAGCGGCTTGAAATTTGTTCAGAATGTTGAGCTGAATGATATTTAGGCCAAGTTCGAATATGGGTCATGCCGGGTCAAAAACTAGGTCACTAGATCAAATTGAAGGAAAATCTTGTGAACACTTTGGATGCCACATTTTTTGCTTCAGCAGCTTGAAATTTGGTCAGAATGTTTGTCTGAATTATATCTAGATCAAGTTCGAATATGGGTCATATTGGATCAGAAACTAGGTCAAAAAAGGAAAATATTGTTCAAACTCCGGAGGCCGCATTTTTACTTTGAGCAAGTTGAAACTTTGTCAGAATGTTGTCTTAATGATATCTAGTCCATGTAGGAATATGGGTCATATCAGGTAAAAAAATATAGATCACTAGGCCAAATGAAGTAAAATATTGTTAACACTGTGGAGGATGCATTCAGAATAATTGTCTTGATGTGTTTTGCATTGCAGTACATTGTAAAATTAAGGTGAGCGATCCAGGGCCATCATGGCCCTCTTGTTTAAGTATGCAGAAAGCCAAATTAAACCTTTCCACACATTCAACAATGCAGGAGCCGACTTTGAAAACATTCTATGAAAAATATGGAATATTTATCTATATGGTGTATAATTATTTGATAGAGTTGAAAATATTGTGCCAAAAGGAGAAATTGCTCCAACAACTTCGAAAACATTTATGTTAATGTATGGAAACTGTAAATATTAGATAAAGTTTAAAAATCCTTGAGCCTCGAAATGTGTCTGCATGTTTGGAAATGGTTTATTACAATAGAACCTCTATAGAAAGATGTTTTTTCCTCTTCATTAGCTAGCAAGTTATAAATACTTTATCCTAAATCCCTTTCCTAAATACAACAAATCGGTAGCAGATGACTTTGAAAACATTTAAGAAAAAATGCAGAAAATACAGTCCACCAGTTATTTATAAATGAAAGTATAAGTATTGAACCATTTCTCCTTTTGTTTTCAAATGTTTTCTGCTGCAGATGCTTCAGAATCTGTCTGCAAGTAGGAAAGGGACAATGAATCCAAATTTGCAGAATATTTATTAGTCTTTTCCATGTAGACTTTAAAGCAAATGTTTCCTTTGTTCTTAACCATAACAGCACCATGTTCCTTCAGCAATATTAAAACACTTTTAAAAATCATCGGATCAAGCCTCTAGGGCAGACACATTTTGTATTTTATTTTTGACAAAAAATAATGCAGAAAAGGAAAGGAATTGCTTATAAAAAGAAAATTTATCTTTTCTTGCAATATTCCAAATTCTGTCACAAAATAATATAATGATTTTAAATGCCTTTGCAACAGACAGGCTTTTGACATTTTAGGAAAGGAGTAAATGCTTAAAATATACAGCTTCTCCTTTTCCCTTATTCTTTTCAACTGTGATAGAAAACTATACTTTAATTGTTCCAATTGTTACAACTTTCATCTCAAATATTTTCAAAGACGACTCTTTAAAGTTCATATCATGTAAACTGTTAACCCTGGCTAAAGGATGAAGGGAATATGCATGTCTTTTAGTTTCAGACATGATATAAATGCATATTTTCATAAGAAATCTGTAGAGAAGTCAGTCTTACAAAACATATGTGAACAAACTGTAACATTTAAATAATTTCAGTTACAATTTTCATAAAGTTTTTAAAATGCTTTAGGGCAAAAATGAAATTTCTCCTTTCTTTAGCAAAATACCAATGGTTTCCCTTCCTATATAGACATATCAGATAACTATGAAAGTGATCAGATATGATTTATACTTTACACTTTTCCACATACATGTACAACAAACAAGCATCAGACAACTATGAAAAAGACCTTCAAAAATGAAAGCAAAATTATTGAGATGAGTTTAAAACATTGATGCAAAATAAGAAACTATCATTATTAGCAATTTCTTCGTTTCTCTACATTGTTTTCATAAGTCGTCTGTTGCATCAATGTCCAAAAAAAAGTGTGTTCGCGGAGTTAAATGTTGAAATTAATGTTCATGTTAATATCCAAATTATTTCAGGGTGTGGACACGTCAGCTGTGAGCGTTTCAATCAATGGAGGGAGTTCGGAGCCGGCAGTCTTAATAGAAATGGAAGATGATGAAGAGGACGAAAAGGTAACAATTAGATATAACCCTTTCCCACATACAGATGCTTTCCGACGCCTCTGCAGCAGACAACTTTTTGAAAACATTGTGACAAAAGAAGAAATTGCTCAAAACGAGCAATTTATCTTTTTTGTCTCGCCTACGATAGTGGAGTGAGACATAGCAGTCACTTTTTCGGTGACGGCGGCTGCTTTTACAAACAGCTATATCTCGGCAACCCCTGCTTGAATTTTTCTGAAACTTTGTTAGCTGTATTGTTTGGTCATGGGACATCTGTCAGCGTCAACATTTTCAGGGTCAAGGTCATAATTGTGCAGAACTTGACCTTTGTTAGGTAACTTAACCTCAAAACTTAACCTTTCTTATATCTCAGCAACCTCTGCTTGAATTTTTCTGAAACTTTGTCAGATGTATTGTTTGGTCATGGGACATCTGTCAACGTCAAAATGTTCAGGGTCAAGGTCATAATTGTGCAGAACTTGACCTTTGTTAGGTAACTTAACCTCAATACTTAATCTTTCTTATATCTCAGCAACCTCTGCTTGAATTTTTCTGAAACTTTGTCAGATGTATTGTTTGGTCATGGGACATCTGTCAACGTCAAAATGTTCAGGGTCAAGGTCATAATTGTGCAGAACTTGACCTTTGTTAGGTAACTTAACCTCAAAACTTAACCTTTCTTATATCTCAGCAACCCCTGCTTGAATTTTTCTGAAACATTGTCAGATGTATTGTTTGGTCATGATACATCTGTCAACGTCATAATTTTCAGGGTCAAGGTCATAATTGTGCAGAACGTGACCCTTTCTTATATCTCAGCAACCCCTGCTGGAATTTTTCTGAAACTTTGTCAGATGTATTGTTTGGTCATGGGACATCTGTCAATGTCAAAATTTTCAGGGTCAAGGTCATAATTGTGCAGAACTTGACCTTTGTTAGGTAACTTAACCTCAAAACTTAACCTTTCTTATATCTCAGCAACCTCTACTTGAATTTTTCTGAAACTTTGTCAGATGTATTGTTTGGTCATAATACATCTGTCAACGTCATAATTTTCAGGGTCAAGGTCATAATTGTGCAGAACTTGACCCTTTCTTATATCTCAGCAACCCCTGCTGGAATTTTTTTGAAACTTTGTCAGATGTATTGTTTGGTCATGGGACATCTGTCAACGTCATAATTTTCAGGGTCAAGGTCATACTTGTGCAGAACTTGACCCTTTCTTATATCTTAGCAACCCCTGCTGGAATTTTTCTGAAACTTTGTCAGATGTATTGTTTGGTCATGGGACATCCATCAACGTCAAAATTTTCAGGGTCAAGGTCATAATTGTGCAGAACTTGACCTTTGTTAGGTAACTTAACCTCAAAACTTAAAACTTTCTTATATCTCAGCAACCCTTGCTGGAATTCTTCTGAAACTTTGTCAGATGTATTGTTTGGTCATGGGACATCCATCAACGTCAAAATGTTCAGGGTCAAGGTCATAATTGTGCAGAACTTGACCTTTGTTAGTTAACTTAACCTCAAAACTTAACCTTTCTTATATCTCAGCAACCCTTGCTGGAATTTTTCTGAAACTTTGTCAGATGTATTGTTTGGTCATGGGACATCCGTGTCAACATCAAAATTTTCAGAGTCGAGGTCATAATTGTGCAGAACTTGACCTTTGTTAGGTAACTTAACCTCAAAACTTAACCTTTCTTATATCTCAGCAACCCTTGCTGGAATTTTTCTGAAACTTTGTCAGATGTATTGTTTGGTCATGGGACATCCGTGTCAACATCAAAATTTTCAGGGTCAAGGTCATAATTGTGCAGAACTTGACCCTTTCTTATATCTCAGCAACCCCTGCTGGAATTTTTTTGAAACTTTGTCAGATGTATTGTTTGGTCATGGGACATCTGTCAACGTCATACTTTTCAGGGTCAAGGTCATACTTGTGCAGAACTTGACCCTTTCTTATATCTTAGCAACCCCTGCTGGAATTTTTCTGAAACTTTGTCAGATGTATTGTTTGGTCATGGGACATCCATCAACGTCAAAATTTTCAGGGTCAAGGTCATAATTGTGCAGAACTTGACCTTTGTTAGGTAACTTAACCTCAAAACTTAAAACTTTCTTATATCTCAGCAACCCTTGCTGGAATTTTTCTGAAACTTTGTCAGATGTATTGTTTGGTCATGGGACATCCGTGTCAACATCAAAATTTTCAGGGTCAAGGTCATAATTGTGCAGAACTTGACCCTTTCTTATATCTCAGCAACCCCTGCTGGAATTTTTTTGAAACTTTGTCAGATGTATTGTTTGGTCATGGGACATCTGTCAACGTCATACTTTTCAGGGTCAAGGTCATACTTGTGCAGAACTTGACCCTTTCTTATATCTTAGCAACCCCTGCTGGAATTTTTCTGAAACTTTGTCAGATGTATTGTTTGGTCATGGGACATCCATCAACGTCAAAATTTTCAGGGTCAAGGTCATAATTGTGCAGAACTTGACCTTTGTTAGGTAACTTAACCTCAAAACTTAAAACTTTCTTATATCTCAGCAACCCTTGCTGGAATTTTTCTGAAACTTTGTCAGATGTATTGTTTGGTCATGGGACATCCGTGTCAACATCAAAATTTTCAGAGTCGAGGTCATAATTGTGCAGAACTTGACCTTTGTTAGGTAACTTAACCTCAAAACTTAACCTTTCTTATATCTCAGCAACCCTTGCTGGAATTTTTCTGAAACTTTGTCAGATGTATTGTTTGGTCATGGGACATCCGTGTCAACATCAAAATTTTCAGGGTCAAGGTCATAATTGTGCAGAACTTGACCCTTTCTTATATCTCAGCAACCCCTGCTGGAATTTTTTTGAAACTTTGTCAGATGTATTGTTTGGTCATGGGACATCTGTCAACGTCATACTTTTCAGGGTCAAGGTCATACTTGTGCAGAACTTGACCCTTTCTTATATCTTAGCAACCCCTGCTGGAATTTTTCTGAAACTTTGTCAGATGTATTGTTTGGTCATGGGACATCCATCAACGTCAAAATTTTCAGGGTCAAGGTCATAATTGTGCAGAACTTGACCTTTGTTAGGTAACTTAACCTCAAAACTTAAAACTTTCTTATATCTCAGCAACCCTTGCTGGAATTTTTCTGAAACTTTGTCAGATGTATTGTTTGGTCATGGGACATCCGTGTCAACATCAAAATTTTCAGAGTCGAGGTCATAATTGTGCAGAACTTGACCTTTGTTAGGTAACTTAACCTCAAAACTTAAACTTTCTTATATCACAGCAACCCCTGCTGGAATTTTTCTGAAACTTTGTCAGATGTATATGTATGTTTTCCCATGACTTATTTTAAAATTACTATGTTGTTATTTTATGTGTAAAAACTAACTATCATAATCATAGTGATTGCAATTATTTACAATTTAATGTAGTATTATTGATCACTCTTTACTACATGTGTGAATAAATATATTAAGATATATACACATGTAGTGAGTTTATTATTTATCATGACATGTTGATAACAATGCATTGACAGACACTTACTTTTTCACATTTTATCAACTTTACTTTCTTTTTGCATAGTGATACCATTTAATATCTGATTTTCTTAAAAGGGCGAGACACCCACAGCCAGAGGTCTTGTGTTACAATATTTTCAACATCTACTCAATATTCAAACTTTCATTTATACAGATTTTCCATAGTTAAAGTTGTCTGCTGCAGATTTGTTTTATGAGGGAAAGGATTAATATAACACTTTCCAACTTACAACAAATCTGTGAAAACATTTGGGAAGGCATGTGGACATCTCTTTAAATAGAAGTTTAATTACTGAATAGAGAGAGTTGAAAACATTGTCACAAATGGAGAAATTGCTCTTTATGAGCAGTTTCCTCTTTTGCCACAACGTTTTCAATAGTTGTCTGTTAACAGATGCGTCAAAATGCATCAGCAAGTGTGAAGGGAATAAAACTGCCTTTGAGTTGTGTATACAAAACTTGTCAGGGTTATATTCAATCACTACATGTGTCTGTCTGTCTGTTGGTCCGTTAGTTGGACATTTAATATTTGTGGATGGAACTATCATCTTCTTCAATTTCTAAATTATTTTAATGAAACTTGGTACACATGATGATCATGAATTGTAGAACATTATGAAATATATATCTGTGCAGGCGTTCTAGAGTTATAACAATAAAACCTGGGATGATGAAACCCTTTCCCACTTACAACAAATCTGCAGCAGATGACTTTGAACACATCTTGGTGAAAATATAGAAAATCCCTTTAAATTAAAGAAAAATGTTTAAATTAAATAGAAGACATTGTTCAAACGTCATCTGCTGCAAGTGCGCTAAAATGCATCTGCAGGTTGGAAAGAATTAATCAAATGTATTTTGTTCTGTTATTTCAGTTTGATTTTAGTGACATTTTTGTTGGACAAGCTATTCACACGATTGAGTACTGCCTGGGGTGTGTCTCTCATACAGCTTCGTACCTGCGTCTCTGGGCTCTGAGTCTGGCTCATGCACGTAAGTGTAGCTATTCAGTTTTGTATAGTGTATTGAGCTATACTGCAATTATTAACAATACGGCGAATTTTAACCAGTGTATATCCTGATCATTGCACATATTCATGCAGTCTGATCCAAGTCTGACTGCATTGGTGGTAAAAAGGTGGAGTTAGAGGTCAGGGGTTCGATGCCCAGCCCGGTCATACCAAAGCCTTTATAAATGGTAATAATAGCTTTCCCTCCTTGGCGCTCAGGGATGCGGGGGTTAGCATTACAACTTTACATTACAACAGCATTACATGACTTGTGGTGTCAGGATGAATATGTCTAGTACTTACCCAGAAAATGCTGTGATATAGCTGAACAAATCGTTGTCAATCAGCATGCAAACATATGATATAAGTGTGCTACTAGTCATGAAAGATGCTTTAAGAATCGGCTAAAATAAAATGTTTTGTTTAGTCAAACAGAATTAATCCTTGAAACTGGCTACATTTGACACTTAAGTAGCAGACCTCTTTCAAAAACATTTTGTGAAAAGGGGAAATTGTTTAAAATTAAATTTCTCTTATACCCTGGATGTTTTTAACTCTGCATTTAGATCCCATTAAGCAGATATTTAAGCCTTTCCCACATACAACACATCTGCAGCAGACCACTTTGAAAACATCTAGCAAAAACATTGAAAGCCAATAATGAGCAATTTCTCCTTTTGCCACAATTTGTTCAACTCTCTTCAATAATTAGGCTTCCATTTATTGATATTTTTGCCAGATAATTTCAAAGTCCTCTGCTGCAGATTTGTTGTATGTAGGAAAGGGCTATTTATCCCGTTCCCATATACAACAAATCTGCAGCATATGACTTTGGAAGTGTCAAAGCAAAAAGATGGAAAATCTCTATAAATCAATTAGCGTAATTATTTTGAAAAAAAAGAGTAGAAAACATTGTGGCATAAGGAGAAATTTCCACTATATTTTCAAAAGACATCTGCTGCAGATGGGTCAAATTGCATCTGTAAGTGGGAAAGGTTTATTTAATTAAATTACAGAGTTGGCAGAAGTACTATGGAGCATGTTGTTTCGACTGGCCCTGAAGATGGACATACCATATTTTGGATCGGTTATTGTTTTTGCTGCCTTCGCCGTATTTGCTACACTGACCGTGGCTGTACTGTTGGTCATGGAGGGGCTGTCTGCTTTCCTGCACACTCTCCGTCTTCACTGGTATGTATAGGAGAAAAAGGGGGAACCAGGGAAATGAATTATTTCTCTAATTGTGCCACATTTTAAATCTGCTTCATAAATTGATTGCGAAGCAAGCTTTCAGCTTATATTTCTCTTTTTAAGCTGCATATTTTCGCTGCTTCAGCAGATGACTTTAAGCATAACCTTGTTTATTTTAAATTGTTTGTGAAACAAGCCTTCAGCTTATCTTAATCACTCTCAATTCTTTTTTCTGGGAGACATAACCAGTACTCGCATCATATGTGTTGAAAAATCCAAAGGCAGAACCCGATCAACAGGGTGTACAAACCTGGAAACTTTGGTTCAAGAGGCCAACGTTCTACCACTGCACTGCTGTCTTCCATGTCTTTTTGAAAACATTGTTGGAAAAGATGACATTGCCAGAAAGAATACGATTGATCCCGTTTAACCATTTCCCACATTTAGACGCTTTCTGATGCCCCTGCAGCAGACAACTTTTGAAAACATTGTGACAAAAGTAGATATTGCACAAAACAGGCAATTTCTACTTTTGACACAATGTTTTCAACTTTTTGTCAGTAAGGAAACCTTTATATATAGAGATTGTTTGTGTTTTTGATAAGATGTGTTAAAAGTAGTCTGCTGCAGATTTGTTGTATGTGGGAAAGGGTTATACACCTGTATTTAGCTGCAGACTTATTAGTCAAACACCCATGTCCGGTTGAAGATGTGCTGATGGCGTGAAGCATAAACAATAGTTGTCAACTCTGTAGTTCAAACAATCCTTATCAGAACTTCTCTAAACTTGATCATTAAATCATAATGGGGATGAAACATTTTGATAAGATTGCCCCAGACATTCCAGAGCTATGGCCTCTTTCTTATCATAGTCTAAATTTGAGCAATCCTTTGCCAATCTTCACAAAATCTGGTCACAATGTATATTGGAACAATGTCTCGTCAAAGTTTAATTTTAAACGTTTTGCCAAATTCTTTGTACTTCCTTTTAACCCTTTCCCGCATCTAGATGGGTACCGGTATGTAGCAGACGACTTTTGAAAAGGTTGTGTTAATAGATGGAATTGCTCATGATGAACAATTTGTCCTTTTGCCTCAATCTTATGGGCCTCCTTGCAGTCTGATCAGGATCTTGTATGATATTTATCTAGTGGTCTAAATATTTTTTGAAATCCTTGTAAAACAATTATTACAAGAAAACTATTTTTAAAATAGACAAATTAATCGTGATTGCCATCAATTTCAAAATGGGAAGCTATATTAATGGTAATAAAGCTTTTCCCCTCCTTCAACAACAGGATAGCATAATGACTGATACATTGGTGTTAGAATAAATGACTGGAAGGGCTGGTAATTTACACAGGAAGGGCTGGTAATTTAAACAGGAAACACTGTGATATAATTGAACTACTGTTAAAAGTGACATAAAGCATCATTCAAATAAAGCCCTCCTTGGCACTCGCCGAGCCCCGGTAGCGACGCGGGCTGTCAATCCAGGGGTTGTGAGTTCGAATCCCGGCTCGGCCAACTTTCTTTCCGACGATTGACAAAAGTCAATGCGACATGCGTCATTCGTCTTCCACCAATGGGCTAAGTCTATTTGGAAAAGCAGCCAGTTGCTTGGGAAGATTGTTGTGTGGAGTACTGGTGTGAGAAAACCAGGAAATGCATGAGTAGGTGAACTGGCCGCCGTGATATAACTGCGAAATTGTTAAAAACGGCGTTAAACCCCAATCAATCAATCAATCAATCCTTGGCACTCAAGTGTTGCGAGGTTAGCATTACTACTGACTGGCTGGTGTCAGGATAAATGGACCGGTAGTACTGGTAACCTACCCAGGAAACGCTGCGGTATAACTGAAAAATTGTGGAAAGCGGCGTAATACACCAAACAATCAATCATAACTAGAACTCACTTGATGGCGTGAAGCTTTAACAAAAGTTGTCCACTCTGTAGTTCAAACAATTGTTATCTGAACTTTACCAAACTTGATCATGATATCATAATTACACTGGAAACAATGTAATATAAGTGAAATACTGTTAAAAGTGGCATAAAGCATCATTCAAATAAATCCATTGAAATGGCTGACAAACTTTCTGTTCCTCTACTTCAGGGTCGAATTCCAGAGTAAATTCTACCATGGTGACGGGTACCTGTTCGCTCCATTCAACTTCAAGGACGAGATGGATCCCACCCTAGATGAAAAATAAACAACGAATATTGAGTGCCTTTGTGTAACAAGACAAACTTGCCATAGAAAAATATAATAGTCTAGAATATGCAGAGTAGATCATATACAAAGTTTGAATGAATAGTTTACTTATTTCTTTTTTAAATTCTTCAGTCATCGGATGGGATGTGTTATGGGAACATCTGTGGAGGCCACAAAAGTTGTCTCCTCTTTAACTTGGAACAATTCTGATACAATTGTTATCAAACTTTGACCAGCAGACGACTTTGAAAAAACATCAAAGTAAAAATTGTGGAAAAACATCAATAAATGAAAGTTTTATCATTTAATCAAGTTGAAAACATTGTGACAAATGGAGAAATTGCTCGTTATGAGCAATTTCTTCTTTTGCCACAATGTTTTCAAAATGTGTCTGAAAGTGGAAAAGAGTCTGAAATTTGGCCAAATTAACTCCATCCCCACTCTACTTGAATAATCCTTATCCAGTATTTACTTTACTTTATCATGGTGAATGCATCAATACAAGACCAATACAAAGGCCTCAACATATAACATAAATACAGTTCTAACTAAGTTTGTTTAGTTTGTTTTGTCGATATAACCAAGAATGCCATATGAATGCTAGTGCTAGAGTCTTTAAATTTTCAACCTGCTGAAAACTTTCATTGTGAACAGAGAATACTGTTTCCTTTTACTCCTTATGAAAAAAAAGTACACTCGAAAAATATCATTCCAAATATTTTGCATGTATTTAACTCACTAATTATTCTTAAGCATTTATCCCTATCGCTACACAGTTTTCAGCTTGTATAAATGATATTGCCATATTTACCTGTGTCCCCCCCCCCCATCCCTTCGTCTTATATTTGATGAAGCAGAGGCATTTACAAAGTTGTGTGTTGAACATTTAAGTTTCAAAGATCTCCTGCTGCAAATGCCTCAAAATGCATGTTGGAAAGGGAGGGTTAAGTGGTACCATAGAACCATGCATCCTGGGATAAAATTGAAGATCGGATTTACTTTGAGGGATAAGGTTATATCCATGTATACAATCGCATTACTTCGCCATCGTAGCATCTGCTACCACAGCGAACTTTATATCTTGTTTTTAACCCACGTTTCATCCCACAAAGAGTAAATCTGCAGCAGATGGTTTTAAAAACATCTAAGCAAAAATATGGAACACTTCCCTAAATAAAAGTATTCATATTGAATAAAGTTGAAAACATTGTGGCAAATGGAGAAATTGCTCATTATGAGCAATTTCTCCTTTTGCCATAATGTTTTCAAAAGTCTTCTGCTGTAGAAGCTCCGAAAATGTGTGTATGTATACAGGTTTCTGATTAACACTTTCCATGATACAGAAGTCTTTTTGTCGCCCTGCAGCAATTTTTGAAAATATCCTAGGACAGGAGAAATGGTTGAAGACTAGCATTTTCTCCTTTTCCAGGAACATTTTTCTACTCAATTTCACTATCAATTTTGCAGACATTTTATTTCTGTACTTGCATATTTACCCGAGTAGGTTAACTAGCCGCCGTGATATGACTGAAATACTGTTGAAAATGCTGTAAAAACCCAATCAATTAATCAATCGGTATATTTTCAAAGCAGGGGACTAATAAAAAGCATTTCGGAGGAAGGGTTTAATAGCAAAGTGCCTTATCAATATTTTAGAAAATAAAATGGATCTATAACCAGTCAAATACAAAACCAGAGTCAGCTGAATACGAGTAGTGTAGTCATTCGTGTGATACTTTGTTTGTCCTGATAAATAAGCTGATCTAAGTCTTCCGATATTTTAACAATTTCCCTTAGAAACAAGTTGCTGTAGTATTGTGGTCAAATGTGATGCAAATGATTTCAATTGCTAACGAAAATTTATGTATACTTTGTTGTTTTAATGTTATTTAATACATTTCTTGTTGTCTGAACTTGCATTTGTACAGGAAAAAGTTGGAACACAAATTTATTTAAGAACCGGACTTTATTTTCAAATAAAATCATATATTCTTCTTAAAAGAATTATTTCATTTTTTCATTCCAACATGAATTCCGTCCTTATCCCTTTTCTGCATGCAGACACTTTCTCATGCCTCTGCAGCGGAGGACTTTTGATAACATTGTGGCAAAAATTTGCCACAATGTTTTTAACTTTATTCAATTATTGTTCTTCATAGTGTTTCCATATCTTAGATGAAACGTTTTCAAAGTCATATACAGCAGATTTATTTATGTGGGAAAGGGTTATGAATGCTGCATTGGTTGGCATTATTTGATAAAAAACAATCCAGCTAATTGTTACTGAAATAAACATCTTCCGGGTACAGAATGATGTCCCATACATATGCTGTAGATGGCATTGAAAACTAATTTATAGAATTTTCAGAAATACACTTTACTCTTACCAACACTCGTCAAACCCACAGCAGACGACTCTGAAAATGGAAATCATTCTCAAATGAAACTTTGTTGAAAGCATTGAGTGGCAAGTTTTCTCAATTTTGCACAATGGTTTTAAAAGTTGTCTGTATGTGGGAAAGGGTTAAAACAGAATTATAAAAGGTCCTTAACTAAAAAAAAAAAAAGCCTATACAAAGCTATAAAAGATTCGAATTCTAGTTAGCGTTTACTGAGGAATATTTTGGATAAGAGTTCTTAACGGTGGCATACATGTCAATAAATGCTTAAATTTACTGAACACCAGATAGATAGATAGATAGATACTTTATTTTCAACTTGTACAACATAAGTACATCATTGTTACAAATACAAATACAAATACAAATTCAATTTCATATACAAATACAAATTCAAAATAAAATTTCATATCGTGACATATATACTACAATAGGATTCTATAGAATGTTCCATAGAATGTTACTCGAGAAAATATGGAAAATAATTGATTTAGTGAAAATATTTTTATGTTTATGTTATCGTGTAAAACCTCACGGAGGAATGTGATTATTTCTTTCTTCAAAAGCATATTTTATGAATTTACATAGCTTTAATAATGTGGCTGGAATTTCAATTTTCATTAGATGTATAATTATAGAGATCAACGTTTTGAAATGTTGAAACTTCTGCAGATATTGCTCTTTGAAACAACAAAAAAAGTAACAAATAGTTCAAAACTATTTTGGCAGTAAATGTTGAAAAACAGTCAATTGAAAGTCATGAAAATGTACAAAATTTGGCTTACTAGGTATGTCTACTCAGTAAAAATGAAACATAAACGATCAATATTTAGATGTTTATTGTACTTGAAAGTGAAATTATTGATCTATCTATCCCAGAATCATGATTCAAATATTCCAAGACAACTTTTGAACAGTTTTAAAACTTTGTCTAAACTATCTATAATCTGTAGTTCAGCACCTTTAACCCTTTCCCTCATACGGCAATTCTGCAGCAGACGACTTTGAACGTATTTTGTCAAAAAATAGAAAATCTCCATAATTGAATGGATAACCTATGACAAAAAGTGGAAAACATTGGGGCAAAAGGAGAAATTGCACGTTTTGTGAAATTTCTTCTTTTGTCACTATGTTTTCAAAAAGCCGTCTGCTGCAGAGGTGTCAGAAAGCGTCTATATGAGGGAAAGGGTTAATGCCTTATTACAAACTACCTTTACTGATAAACTGGTTTATTTGCAGTTCATTCCCACTCTTGATCAAATTCTCCCTGTTATAAGCAGTAGCATTTGCTACTATACTATCACCCTGATGATCGATTTAGGGCTATCTTGGCCCTCTTTTTTCACATACAGACTTATCTGCAGCTGAAGACTTTTAAAAACATTGTGACAAAAGTATAAATTGCTCCTTCTATCACAATGATTTTCTTTCTTCTTTTTTTTTCAGTGATTATACCATCATTTAGATAGAAATTCCATGGTTTTGCCTAGATGTTTTCAAGTCGTCAGCTAGAGATGTGTTGTATGTTGCACTTTATTTTGATACAGGTTTCTATGTAGAACGACCTTAGCTGTCGATGCGCCGTAAAACAATATACATTCATTCATTCATTCTATGTAGAACGAACCATAACCCATAATGCTATAATGGTCGTCTATGGAAAATGAATTACTTCCTTTTGACCACAAGCAGAGTAATATAGTTATACCCCCTTCGAAGAAAAGGGGGTATATAGGAGTCACTGTGTCGGGCTGTCTGTCTGTCTGTCGGTCGGCCGGAAGCCATATTTTGTCCGGCCTATTTCTTACAAACCACTGGGTAGAATTCAATAAAATTTTACATGAAGCTTCTATACCAAGAAAAGATGTGCATATCCTAAAGGGGTTACAATTGCATGTTATTTTACAGAGTTATGGTCCTTTTACTTATTAAGTTATGGTATAGGTCAAGGTGCTGTTTAGGGCGTATTTATCATCTTCAGTGATATTTCTAGTTCCATTAGTTTTACCCTGTATGTGAGGTCCGAACGGCGACGTTATTAATGTCAATATCTCCCCAACATGGCTCATACATTTCTAGCAATAGTATTATTATTACACTATTGACGGGACCCTGATCTTGACCTTTCCGAAAATATATCGTTGTCTTCATGCAAAACGGTTATAACTACATATTGTTACAACAGTTTAGCATGAAGCCATCGATATGTTATAACAGAAAACCTTTATTTAAATCAAATCTGTAATCTAATTTATAATGTACACATTTAGCCGAGCCCCGGTAGCGACTCGGGTTGTCAATCCAGGGATTGTGAGTTCAAACCGTAGCTCGACCAACATTCTTTCCGACGTTTGACAAAAGTCACTCTTGTCAAGCGTCATTCGTCTTCCACCAGTGGGCTAACAGTATAATGTGCAAAAGCAGCCCGTTGCTTGGAAAATATGTTATGTGTTGTACTGGTGTGGGAAAGCCACGAAACACATCGAGGGCTTGGCGTGAGACGGTTGTAACTAAAAACCTATTTTGAAAACCCTGGTTTAGGGGCAATTTTGACCCCTTTGTAAACAATGCAAATTTAGGTGCCATTGCTCAGAACGAGCAACGGCACCTAAATTTCCATTGTTTACCAAGACAAATTAATTAATTTAATGCTTATAAAGACTTCATGGCGAGGTGATTAACCTTGGAAAAAATTACCCATTTTAGTTAACCGTTTCACGCCAAGCCCTCGACATGGTGATGTGATCAGGCCGCCGTGATATGACTGAAGCATTATTGAAAACGGCGTAAAACCCCCCAACCAAACCAAATAATCAATCAATCAATAATGTACACATTGGGGAAATATATGAAACAAACAGTTTCGTAAAAGAAAGAGTCGCACCTGGCGATTGGGGAGCGTGTCTAATGTTGCGAGGTCATGTAAGGTATTTAAGTTGGGTAGAGCATATACATTAACCTCATAAAGATGTATAGCTTTGCTCGAAGGACGGGGACAGGTCAATATTGGCATGTAATAATGGTAATATTCACTTATGATATCCAATCAAGCGTAATGGACTCCATAGAGTGAAGATATGTGATTCTGGCATAATCGCCATTAGGGGTGGTTATTTACGCTTTCCTACATACCACAATTCTGCAGCAGACGGCTTCGAAAACATGTGAAATATCTCAATAATTGAGAGTTTGAATATTAAATAGAGTCGAAAACATTGTGGCAAAAGGGAAAATTGCTCATCATGAGCAATTTCTCCTTTTGTCACAATGTTTTCAAAGGTCGTCTGCTGCAAATGCGGCAGAATGCGTCTGCAAGTGGGAAAGGGTTAAGGACATCCGTCACTTCTGTTGACATCGCTATTGTGATAATTATTGTGAATAGCCAAGTCCCCTATGGTCTATATATATATGTTACCTCAACATGCGATAGCAATACGTGCTGCTTAAAACGTTTTCATAAATACGGCGGTAAATATGCAGCAGGCGACGTAAATAAAGATTTGGACAACATTATGGAAACTTTCTCCTTTTGTAACAATGTTTTCATAAATCGTTTACTGGTTATCGTCAAAACGTGGCTACATATGGAAAAGGGTTAACAGTTAACACGATAAAACGCTAATCAACAACTCACTACGATGAACAGGAGGAACTCAAGAGGGTGAAACATTTAGGTAAAGGGGAACTGTGCCTCATTTCGAACAATTTTTCTTTGTTTCTGTGAGGAGCGTCGAACATCTTATATATCGAGGAAAGAATGAAAATGAACCATTGTTATTGAAACTTAAGATCGACAAAAACAAAGGGCATTGGCGCAGTCATGTTGTAACCCAAGACAATTGACTTTCTACGGATTGTTCATTGTGACCTTGACATTAATAATTTGTTTTGTTTGATTGGGTTTAAACGCCGTTTTCAACATCGTTTCAGTTATAAATATCACGGCGACAGTTCACTTATTCATGATTCCTGGGTAAATAAACCAGGATTAGGCTTTGGAAATGTGCTTTGCCAAAGGGCACTCCAACATGACCGTCGCGCTGCGACTTGGGATCGAACACGGGACGCCCGGCTCCGAATTCCCGACGCTGTATTGCACATGTATTTTGGGTAAGAGAAAGATTTTAATATTTTACTAAGGTCTCATTTTATATCCGTAACTTGGAAGCGTTGTCACGGAAGTCGGAGTCGCTAATATACAAACTTCTCAAACAACATGCGTTTTTGAGTTTCGGCTCGGCATCTAAATTATGAGGCACTTTACCTATTTAGCGTAACAGACTCCCTGTCATATTTGGCGTCCTTTAAAGTAATATATGCATACAACAACAGGGGCTACACGTCTAGAGTTGTTGTCAGAATAAGCAACTATAAGGTTTGTATAAAATATTGGCGGACAGTGTAGACTCTGATGAGACTGCACGTTTACACAAACTCTCCGGAGTCTTCACTGTAAACAAATGCATTGATAAGACAGCAAATCGCTAAAAGCTGCTTAGTTATATTTTTTCTTTGAACTGACAACAGTCTTCGAGTTTCTATCTGCGTATCTTGTTGTTTAACCCTTCCCCACAAAAGACTTTGAAACATAATGACAAAAACCTCAACAATCTCCATAAAAGATAGCTTAATTGTTCAATAAAGTTGAAAACATTGTGGCCAAAGGATAAATTGGCCACGATGTTGGCTGCAGATGCGTCAGAAAGCGTTAGCAGATAGGAAAGGCTTAAACAAAGATGAAACTGATGGTTAAGTGAGGCTAGACAGTGAATAACGGAGAAGTGATGTTAGAAATCATGATTCACAGAAGTTGCTTAATTATCCGTCGAGATTTGACTAAAATACTGCTTCAATGCAGGACTCTAGAACTAAATGCATACTCTACACTCCTTTTCAATGTGACACAGTTTGTGATATTTAGTTCAATTACATTATCATGCTTCACACGAGCATCGTATATATCGAGAAAAAGAATGAAAATGAACCATTGTTATTGAAACTTAAGATCGACAAATACAAGAGGGCATTGACGCAGTCATGTTGTAACCCAAGACAATTGACTTTCTACGGATAGTTCATTGTGACCTTTACATTAATAATTTGTTTTGTTTTATTGCGGTTTAAACGCCGTTTTCAACATCGTTTCAGTTATAAATATCACGGCGACAGTTCACTTATTCAAGATTCCTGGGTAAACAAACCAGGATTAGGCTCGGAAATGTGCCTTGCCAAAGTGCACTCCAACATGACCGTCGCGCTGCGACTTTGGATCGAACACGGGACGCCCGGCTCCAAATTCCCGACGCTGTATTGTACATATATTTTGGATAAGAAAAAGATTTTAATATTTTACTAAGGGCTCATTTTATATCCATAACTTTGAAGCGTTGTCAAGGAAGTCTGAGTCGCTAATATACAAACTTCTCAAACAACATGCTTTTTTTTTTAGTTTCTGCTCGGCATCTAAAATACGAGCCGCTTAACCTATTTAGCGTAACAGACTACCTGTCAGATTTGGCGTCCTTTAAAGTAATATATCCGTACAACAACTAGGGCTACATGTCTAGAGTTGTTGTCAGAATAAGCATCTATAAGATCTGTATACAATATTGGCGGACTGTGTAGACTCTGATGAGACTGCACGTTTACACAGACTCTCCGGAGTCTTCACTGTAAGCAAATTCATTGATAAGACCGCAAATAGTTGAAGCTGCTATGTTAAATTTGTTGAACTAACAACAGTCATAGAGCTAGAAAAAAATTCTCCATAAAAGATAGCATAATTGTTAAAAAAAAGATGAAAACATTGTGGCCAAAGGAAAAATTGCTCAACATGAGCAATTTCACCTTTGGCCACAATGTTTTCGAAAGTCGTCTACTGCTATTGCGTCAAAATGCGTCTGCAGGTGGGAAAGGATTCAATACAAAAGGCATAACGTTTAAGTGAGGCTAGACAGTGAATAAGGGAGAAGTGATGTTAGAAATCATGATTCATAGAAGTTGTTTAACTGTCCGCCGAGAGTTGACTAAAATACTGGTTCGATGCAGGAATATAGAACTAAATGTATACTCTACATTCCTGTTCAATGTGACACCGTTTGTGATATTAAGTTCATTTGCATGTGCTTCAAATAGCAGTTTATTTTTGGTTTTCATAACAAAAAGATCTTCTACATTTTTAAAATTCAAATCGCCATATCTCGAATCAATTAACCGCAAAAATCAGCAAGATACAATAATGAAGTCAAATTGTCTTTTATAGAAACATTCGTTTTTCTGCTTCTTCTCCATTGCATACATCTTATGAAAACATACACACTGCTTATTGGAAATAGCTCAATCGGTAGCGACGCGTGCTGTCAATCCAGGGTTTGTGAGTTCGAACCCCAGCTCGGTCAACGTTCTTTCCGTCGTTTGACAAAAGTCATTGTGACAAGCGTCATTCGTCTTCCACCAATGGGCTAACAATCTATGTGGAAAAGCAGCCAGTTGCTTGGAAAGATTGTTGTGTGGATTACTGGTGTGAGAAAGCCAGGAATCACATGCATAGGTGAACTTGTCGCCGTGATAAGACTGAAACATTATTGAAAACGGCGCTAAACCACAATCAATCAATTGGAAATAAATGTTGTGGGGTTATATATTGCCCATTTGAGCAAGTTTTCCCCTTTAGCCCTTTCCTAGAAAGGGTAGAAGCAACATATTCAAGACTCGTCTACTGCAGGTTTGTTGTATTTTGGAAATGGTTAAAGCAACATATTCAAGACTCGTCTGCTAATGTACCACACGCCGTCGTCGTCGTATCGGGAGAACCGTAATTGTGACGACCTCGGTTGAAATCTGTCATAATGCTTAAAAACTGGACGGATTAAACCCCAATAACTATCACAGTTAATCGCATAAAGGCAACTGGATGAAGTTAAATTAAACATTATTTGATTCTTTCATTGTCAAATCAGAGTACTCGTGGGGACCATGTTGAATCACTTTAACCCCTTTCCCTCATACGACAATTCTGCAGCAGACGACTTTGAACATATTTGTTAAAAAAATAGAAAATCTCTATAATTGAATGGATAACCTATGACTTAAAGTGGAAAAGATTGTGGCAAAAGGAGAAATTGCTCGTTTTGAGCAATTTCTTTTTTTGTCACTATGTTTACAAAAAGCCGTCTGCTGCAAAGGCGTCAGAAAGCGTATATATGAGGGGAAAGGGTTAAAGAATCAAGGACGCTATCAGATAACATAATCAAAGCACTTAGAGTACTGAAAGTCTTGTTCACATGAAAACCCCAAAAATTAAATATGTTCAGTAGATGTTGTTAGTATAATTAAAACATGGATAGTGGTGTATGAAGGGTTAGGAAATATAATAAGGGTCAATCTTCGGTAAATTTTGTTTTATTTATCACTTACTGCATATAATAGAAACTGTTATTCATTTATAGAAATGAATATTATTTGTTTCTGGTTTTTTAGCATAAAAACTTCAAATCAGGAAATAGAAAATGTGATCGTTTCTGTGTTGCATAAGTTGTTAAATAAATTAATATATTCTATTGATTTAAATGTCGTGTCAACACTCTTAAGTTATATCCCGGCGACAGTAAACTCATTCATTCATGATCCTCCCCCGGTGACTAGGTAAGGGAGTGTGGCTTGCGCAATGGCACTCCACCATGGACATTCCATCCCGCCTCATGATTTTGGATTACTTTCTATTGGTTCAATTGGACGCTTTGTCGATTTTTACATCTATCTTTAATACACATAGTCGAAATTAAAGAAGATAATGTAATTGCAATTAGATACTGTATAATGCGATTGCCATTTTTTTAATGTGCTAAAAACCTCATGACGAATCGAACAAAAGTAAAACAGAACTTTTTAAAGTTGATGATGACAATGACAATGATTATGACAAATATGTATTGAAAGTAAACGGGTCACCGGCCCAGAGTACAAAGCATTCTATTTAACAAATATTATAGAGCTGAGAATGATGTCCTAAACATGTTTTCATTAACATATAGATGAAATATGAGAAAACAAATATTACATCAGGATTGTCGTTTTGAAGCAACGTATAAAAGTCTTCAATGATGGCGTCGCCTGCATACCAATCAAATTACAATACAGTTCTTAATTGATCAAACTTTTGGCAGTGAAATAACACACGAAATTCACATTCAACAATGTTTATCTTTAATTTTTGAATACAATAAATGCATATTCTTAGTTCACGATCAATAGTATTGTGACGACCAGTCTCAATGCCAAATTTATGGTTCGAGCAACGAAATTTAGCAAGAGTTATTCTATATTTGAATGGCATGTCAATTAACAGATATCTTTCAGTATCAATTACTAAGTGTTATTTATAATGGAAATCGTTTAATTTTGAACAAGCCTATACCATATAAAACATCATATCGAACAATTAAAAAACTTTAAACATTCCATTTTTCGTTGACAGTGTGTACAGATGAGACCGAACCTAACTATTGGGGTTTTCATTTCAATTTGAACAGTGGCATTAACGCTAAATAGTTTTAAATCCTATGAGTTTTGCCAACACTTAACACACTGATACATTATCGTAGTGATACATTTTAACCTTGACATCAACCACAGCATCAGTCCATTAACTCTCAAACATACCTCATATGTTCACAGCTCAGCAACTCATAAACATTACAAAATAATTGCACTCCTCGTACATTTCGCACGGACTTCACTATTAACATATCTAAACACGCAGAAGAATCCGCATAGTGGCGTTACCCCATGAAAAGACACACTCATTAACTCGTCGATGCAAATTTCTTCAAAAACCGCAAACGTTTGGTATCGCCAGTATATGCCGGTTTATTAATTGAGAGTATAGATTTACATTTGTTAAAGAGTTCGAGAGTCTATGTGTTTAACAAATTACAGAAGTCAAAGGAATATTTACAAACACGTTATTACATTTCGTTTGCCTAATTTGCTTACAGACAGAGCCGTCTAATCACAAGTTCTTGCTACTGCTATACGGCCATGCCACAAGCATGGCCCTTAAAAATTCAATAACTAATTTTGTAAAAGTTTTGAAAATGAGTTATCAAATTACATCGATCTTTGTTTTTGAAAACAATTTATTTCAAATTATATGTATTCCATGAAATCACTACTACCAGGGGCGTAGCAGGGTATACAGAGTGTGTACGCAATTGTTTTAGGGGAGTTCGGGGGCGTGCGTGCTCCCCCGGGATTTTTCTATATCGTCTGTGGTGACTTCTGAGGGGATTTCAGTAGCAAAATATGACGGCTCATGATGGTGAAATTTTTAGGAAATTTTGAGATAGTCAAATGTGTATGGTCTACTACGCCACTTTTAACGTAAGGACCTCACCATCTGAGCGCCAAGGACATAGAGGCATTGCTTCTATTTTTAACTATATGAGCCGTCCCACGAGAAAACCAACATTGGGGTCTCTGCGTAAATAATCGACCAGGATCATCCTAAGCATGTCGCGCAGGCTAACTCGGACAGACACGTTTCGCCTCCTGTGGATTTTCCGTTTCAGGAATCATTACTCTATATACCTTTATTACCCTGAGACGGAATGTGTCGGCCCGCATTATCCTGCGCGGACTGCGCGGGCTGATCTGTGTTGTTAATAATGCAGAGTACACAATGTTGTTTTTTTTCTTGTGGAACGGCTGATATTGTTATTGAAAAGATAAATATTCGAAGAAAGTCCATTTATTGAGAAGGATTTCAGCAGGCATAAGTGATGTTCTGTTGTCAATTCATCAAAGGTTTTTGTACTACACTTAGAACTTCTTAGTCTAAATTTAACAAAGACGAAGGACAGAGAAGACAGACTGCAAACATAGACAGATACATGGCAGACATATAGGCAAGCATGCAGGAAGGCAGACACAGGGGGGAGACACAATTTTAACCTGTTATCGAACTGTAAAGGCAGTTATGAAAATGCATTGCATAATTCTCAGTTGACAATTTAATTCACTTTAATTTACTTTAGTTTCTTTAATCAATTACTTATGCCTCCGCCCCATATACACACATATACACACATATACACACATGTCAAATAATCTGAACATTAGTAAATCGTGTGGATATGAAAATCACATGTGTTGTTCAAAGTTGAAAATATTCCTAAGGGTTGACGCAACACAGAAAGCTTAAAACAATTATCCCATGTTAACCATTTTTAATATTTGTGCAACTTTAAGTTTTTTTCATTTATAAAATGTATTATTGGAGATGAGTCTAGGAACTCCTGCAGACTCAAATATATTCTCCTACTTTCCGATGGGTCCCAATGACTTATGTAGAAACAATTTGACAGCAATGACTCCAATAGCTGCTATATTGACTGTTAGAACTTGTTGCAAAAAGATTTAACAAAGACTGTACTATACTCATTGTTATTTTATTGTGGCAGAAACTGGCCATGGCTTTCTTAAACAATACATTGTACAACTCAAAAGACAACATATTTCAAGTTGGGCAAATGAACCCTGGGATCCTTTAAAGAAAATTCACTCCAAAAGGATACCGCAACGCAGGAACAAGCCGCCGCCATAAACGTAATCTAGAGGAAATTAACTGTTACGCCATGACAATATATATAAGTGCTTGAAGCTGAAGACAGCCAGTTGACCTGAAAATATATAGAGCAAAAACCCCACGAAAGAGGGATGCCGACTGCAGATCTTGGGGAGGTGTCGGTGGGTGTAAATTTTGTACAAACCTGTTGATACACCTATTCACAACTCTGAATAAATCCATTTTGGGGCTTATCTGCGACTTTTCCGTTGGAAATTTTTATCAAGTCGGTTTCCCATAATATTTACTATGCCGTAAATAATACTTCAGGATCAAAGTGCAAATAGTATTTGTTAAACTTGCGACTCCCTCCAGTAACTGGTTTTCTGTCGATCAACGACAAATCCTATTATTGTACATATGGGAGTTTAACAGAAGATAAGATAAAAAGAATTACATGAAACGGTTTGAGCAAGACCACTTTTCCTATTTTAAACTAGCCGTCTCTGGAAGAAAGTTTAATAACAATGGTCTGACTGAAATCACACTAGCCAAGATAATGACAACTATAAAGTAAAATACAATGTTAATACTGTGCTATCTCTGGAAAAGTGTAAATTATTATAGTGAATCTTACTATTCTTTACTGACAAGTCCATTTGTCTGTTTCTGTGAGCGCATGTGTGACTGTCTGTCTGTCCGTATGTCTGTTCCTCACTATGTGCATGCCTGATGCGTTGTCTGTCTGTCCGTATGTCCGTTCCTCACTATGTGCATGCCTGATGCGTTGTCTGTCTGCCCGTGTGTCTGTGCCTCACTATACGCATGCCTGATGCGTTAACTATTGTGACTGTCTGTCTGTACCTTACTATGTGCATACCTGATGCGTTGTCTGTCTGTCCGTATGTCTGTGCCTCACTATATGCATGCATGTTGCGTTGTCTGTCTGCCCGTGTGTCTGTGCCTCACTATATGCATGCCTGATGCGTTGTCTGTCTGCCCGTGTGTCTATGCCTCACTATATGCATGCCTGATGCGTTCTCTGTCTGCCCGTATGTCTGTGCCTCACTATATGCATGCCTTATGCGTACTCTGTCTGCCCGTATGTCTGTGCCTCACTATATGCATGCCTTATGCGTTCTCTGTCTGCCCGTGTGTCTGTGCCTCACTATATGCATGCCTGGTGCGTTCTCTGTCTGCCCGTGTGTCTGTGCCTCACTTTGTGCATGCCTGATGCGTTGTATGTCTGCCCGTGTGTCTGTGCCTCACTATACGCATGCCTGATGCGTTAACTATTGGCTTTAATCAACTTCTCATATGTAACACCTGGACTATTTTAATGAAACTTCACAGAAAGCATCCTCTCAATGTCCCTTCATACAGTTCTTCAAATTATTTGAATCCATGTTATATTCCAGTTACCATAGCAATTTTGCAAATAATTTGACATAGGTCTATGGGGATAATCTGTTTTATTAACCAATCCATATACTTTGACAACAACCATAATCAGAGGATAGAGTTGTTATGCTTTATACCATTGGACCAATACAGGTATCTAGGGCCTCTTGTTAATGATTGTGTATTTAAATGGTGTTTTAGGTTTATACCATTGGACCAATACAGGTATCTAGGGCCTCTTGTTAATGATTGTGTATTTAAATGGTGTTTTAGGTTTATACCATTGGACCAATACAGGTATCTAGGGCCTCTTGTTAATGATTGTGTATTTAAATGGTGTTTTAGGTTGATTTTTCTAGTATTTGATTTGAACCGGTTTACTGGGTAAATTAATGTAATTACTCGTAGGTTTATTCTGTGACAAGAGCATAAGTGGTAATGCTTTACTCGGAATGACTATATGGTATTAGCTTTGGGAAGCTATTATAACCATTTAAAAGGTTTTGCTATGCCTTGATCAGGGACCAATCCCTCTCTCAAGGAAGACGTTGTATTGGCTTGGTCAGGGCAAATAATATTATGTCATTGCAACTACTCTTTAATATGGAGATGGACACACTCAGTTAATAGCATATGTGTGATGAACTCCATACACAGACTAGGATCTGGAATGCACCTCAGTACAAACATTTCACATGGAATTAGATTTTTTGTTAATACCAGGATACCCAGCAACATTTTACAACTTAGACACTGTACATGACATGTTCATGGTTTGAATTCCTTTTTCATTTGTACTGATGTGATTAACTTGAATAGAAGAAGGACAGATGAATGTGTTACATATATTGCATGGTCTGCTAAAAACATACATTGCATGATATGTACTATTCAAATTTTGATAATTTGTTTTTAATGTCGACAACATCTGCCTGAAAAATATTCCTCATGCAAGTGTCAAGTAGATTTTCAAGCCACCATATGTCATATTTTATTCATTTGGTAGCAATAAATAAAATTGCTGATTAACTCTTTAAAATACGTTTTTTCTGAAAGGGGAGACACTATTTAGGACAAATCTTGTTTCGAGCTTCCAGCATTCATGAACAACCCGTCATGATCTATTTGATACTCATCCACATACGTCACACAAGACACTCTGGTGCCAATGTAAATGGTTCAGTAGCACTGGTAACTTACCCATAATACCAGGCACATTGTTTAAAGCGGGCATATATCTGACAAGGACCGCATGTCACTGGTGGATAACGGCTGTGTAACGGTGTAACGGGGATCTACAGTACAAAACTGACGACGTCGGGAGAAATAAAATATAACTATCCCAAATGAAAGAGGTATTTCCCGTCTCCGAAACGGACAGCGACGTATATCCTCTGGAAGTATATAAACGTGGTGTTTTTGAAACCTGTGTGCTTCAATAGATGCTCCTTAATCCACTTTACGACTACTTCCTGCTCATCCCGGAGGCGGCAAAAACAAAAACCGATAGCTTTATAATTTGTATCCAGGGTTTACAATATGGATTGTCAATTCAGAAGCCTTAGTTTCAAATGCCAGTCCGAGTCCTGGACAGTTGTGAGTCGATTTAAAGTATTTCCCACAAAAGTCAAGTCTTGTTCTATTCTTGGAACAAAATACTATACACAAAGCACATAAGACCACCATTGGTTTGTTCTTTTAACCATCTATAAATTTGCATCGAACTCCCTCGTATATATCGAGGGCTTGGCGTGAAACGTTGTAACTAAAAACCTATATTGAAAACCCTGGTTTAGGGGCAATTTTGACCCCTTTGTAAACAATGTAAACGAGCAATGGCACGAGCAATGGCACGAGCAATGGCACCAAAATTTCCATTGTTTACCAATACAAATGATTTAACGCTTATAAAGACTTTATGGCGAGGTGATTAACCTTGGTAAAAAGATACAAATTTTAGTTACAACCGTTTCACACCAAGACCTCGTATATATGTCCCTTGAAATTAGTTGCTGATTCTTAACCAATGTGTACAATATCAACATGTGCCAGTATAATCTAAATGCTTATACACAGTCAGAGCCATTGGTATCTACAACTACATGATTACGGATTATTCTAATTCCAAGCTGTATTCAATTTACAACGATAAACGATATGTACAGCATGAACGCTTCACCCTTCCGTGTGGTGCTATTGTTAAAACAGTTTATATAACGATAATTGAAAACATTCTAAATTGTTAAACACATGGCGAATCCCGTCTTCTACCTTTTTTGATATTAGAAAGAAAGAAAGTATGCAGTTTCTCATATGAACGAGGCATTTATATTGTTTCTTTGTATTTGGGTATACTTTCTGAAAGATTGAAATAATAACTTACAATGATCACCTCAGAACAAACTTCATATTTGTAGAAAATATGCATTCTTACCGCGACTTCAAGCCAACAGCATTGCCATCGTTTATAGCGGTATTAACACTTGGGGAAAACCCATCTCAAACACACATATCTATAAATGTGTACGAGTAACTTGGATGAAATAGTGCACGGTGCTTTACATCACATTTTCCAACCCGGGCTGTGCATTTCAGATTTGGTCGAGGAATTTTTCCGCGATAGCTGATTAACATGGGTTTTGACCTAGATGTTAAACACATAATCTGGATTGTAGACCAATCAAATGTAGTATTTAAAGAATAATGTCAAAGAACTAATAATATTCTTCCGGGTGAATGTTCAGTCAGTTGGCGAACAGACTGCACAGAAGCGCTAATCAAAAACTCTAGAAGGTTCGCTTTCGTGTAACGTGATGAATTGATTGATTGATTGATTGATTGGGGTTTAACGCCGTTTTTAACAATTTCTCAGTTATACCACGGCGGCCAGTTCACCTACTCATGCATTTCCTGGTTTTCTCAGACCAGTACTCCACACAACATTCTGCCCACGCAACTGGCTGCTTTTCCACATAGACTTAGCCCATTGATGGAAGACGAATGCAAATGTCGTGATGAATTGAACGTCAACTCAAAACGCATATAGCTATCCTTGCTATGTCCTAGTCCTTTTAATATTCCGCCGCTTTAGTTTAATCTTATTTATTTTACAACGATAGCGAAACAAGTTTTCAGCTTATATTGTTCACGCTCGATGTCTGCTTCCTGGAAACTTAACCAGAATTAGCCCCGTTTGTGTGGAAAAATCCCAAGGTCAGAACCCGCTCATCACGGGACACGAACCCGGGACCTATGGTACTAGAGGCCGATGCTCTACCAATGCCGATGCTCTCTACCTTTGCACCACTGTCTTCCCGTCGCTTGGAGACATATTTACCCGAATGGTCGCTTAAAGTGACGGAATGTGCATAGGACTAGGTACGTTCCTATGAAGGAATGCTTTTTATGCGGGGATTCAGCTATGCTGAATACCTCCGTATATTGTCATGCCCAGCTTTCAGGAAGTGTTAATTTGTAAATGTTTTGTGCTGCCCTCTGTTTTTTCAAAATGGACATTTTTTCTTGATTGTCCAGGGATCAGCTAAATACGTTTCACAACAAGCTAAACAGTATGCACATTATACAAAGTAAACGTACACAATTTAAGTTAGACATAAGGATCTTAAATGTTTCTTTTAAATATATGGAAAAGCGGGTAGCTCAAAAACCTTTTGAGAAAATCCCTGCAATGAAAAATACGGAAATACGGCTGTCGTGCATCGTCAATATTTTACCTTGTTAACACTCTACAGGCAACATTTTGCATCGGATCTTCATGAAAGTTTATTAGAACATTCATCTCCATCAAATCTTGGACAAGTTCGAAACTGGGCCATTTGAGGTCAAAAACTAGGTCACTAGGTCAAATTGAAGGACAATTTGTTAACACTCTAGAGGCCACATTTTCAACTT
>JASEVX010000004.1:17200623-17356161 GCA_031761405.1 Serripes groenlandicus
GTATCCACTGCGCTGGTACTTCTTCATTCCAGAATGGTTGATTCTCAGCGATGTCAGAAATTTCTCTTTTTAGTTCGTCAAAGTTTTCTTTTGAATCTTTTTTCTGGAGGAAGAATTTCTTGTCATAGACAAGCTTTACAATTTCCGTATCCTGGAAAGGCTTTAGGGCTTGTTCAAAGTAATCTCCCATGTGTTTGTTTGGATATGCAACGTCCACCTTATCCATGAAAGTACCAACTAACACAGTTATTCAGTACTTTTTCCACTAAGATTATTTTCCGGAACGCGTTCATCAAGTGACTTGCTTAAATCAATAACAAGCAAATATATTGATCGTCTACTTTAGAAAAAATGGTGAGTAGAATAGTAAATCGATTGACCAGCGAAGTCCCATATTGAAACGGTTTGTAATTCGTTTTTATGGCTCATCGTTCTTTTGTACTTCACTTTGATCTTTTAGCAATTCCTCATTTGTATTTACTACTGATTGAAAATGTGTTCTGTGCTGGTCTAAATTATCGGGAACATAATATGCTTCATTACCACCTGATTCATCCATCAAAATATCTTCTGGGAAAGGATCTATGTTCTCATTTTCCAACACCGCTGTATTTGTTTCCTCATCATTTTCAACCAATGTTGATTGATGGTCATTGTTTATTGGTCCCGATTGTGTCTCTGATTGACTTGATGTCGTATTAGTTGGAGTGCATTCTTTTTCTTTTTTATGTTTCATTGCATTATTTATTCGCCATTTATAATACTTCCTAGCCTTCTCTTCACTATTTGTGATTTTCCAATGCTTGTTGTCATCAACTTCGCAAGCGTTGACATATACATCAATGACTACAGTGCTTTTTACGTCGTCCAAATTGCCATGACACATGTTCCTGATGAGAGAGGTTTTGCCGATCCCAAACATGCCCACCACCATAAGTCTGATGTGCCTCACGTTTTCAATACCATCCCTAAAAGCATCGAAGTAGTGTCTTATTGTCTCTTCGTCTAGTGGTCCATATTCAACTTCAAGTGATGTGATCACTTTTGGGAATACGATATCTATTGATTCTATCAAAAGTTTGTAAGTCGCTTCATGTGCCTTTAAATGTCTCCATGCCAGAAGTACGCTATAAATTCTTTTTTTAACATTATAGATATTTCCTTCTCTTATGAGTTCAAGACTAGAATTGTCTAATCCCAATATAAGTCCCAAATGCCAATATTTGTCACCAATGCAAGCAGAAAGCTGAATTAAATCTCTTTCGTCTGGAGTTTCATTTAGATTATGAATTGTTTTCTTAACATCTTCAACCCACTCTTCAAGTTTCTCCATAGAATCTTGGTTTGCAGGTTCAGCAGATTCCATGTACCAATACTTCAGTGTATCTTCTTTAGTTATAACATGATGGCTACCACACTCACATTTTATTTTTTCATTGTTTTGAAAAAATCTGTCACAGCCACCAAGCCATTCTTGCACGGATCTATGAACAAAATGTCCACACACGTTTCTAGTTTTTTTCACAAAGAATGTATTCCTTAAACAGTTTATCAACACTTTCCAATTCTGCGTCATCGTTTTTCAACCTTTATTGTATGTCAAGAAGAGGTATTTGGTTAAGCATTTTGCTGATTTCTTCTTTTACATCAACGCATTTTTCAGCCGACATATTTTGTGCATGTGGATAGACAGCAATTCTCGTGAATATCACAGACTTGGCGTACCAGAGTTTTAAAGATCTTATTTCATCCAGTTTAAATAACCCAATTCCGTTGTATAACAGATAGTCTTTGGCACTTTTCGATATCTCCCGTTTCCAGATGCAAATGGCAAGAAGTCTATGAAATACTGCTGGGGACAGAAATCCATTCTCAAAGGCAAAACATAGAACTGGAGTCATCTTGGCATCATTTCGGTTTGGTTTAAAAAATATTGTCTGTTTCTTTGCCTCATCAGGAGTATTTGTTTTTTAATACACACGGAACAATGAAGAACTCTTCATGCTGCACTTTTACCTTGGAATATATTACAGGCATTACCATCACATCGAAGTATTTCATGTGATCTACAACATCCTTGTAGAGAAAGCGATCTTCTTCCGTCCTTTCCTTGTTGCTTTGTTTAATCAAGTAGCGAATAAGTTCTGGTTTAAGTTTAGCCTTTTCCAGGTAATCACTCCAAGCATCTTCCTTTTCCGGCTTATCCACGCATTCCTGATGATTTATAAATAGTTTGATCGAATCAATAATCCATTGTGGATTCAAGATGACTTTGTGTTCCAGTTCCCCAACATTGTAAAAAAAGAGGTTGCCAAGAATTTGCTAAAATTGAAGAAACAGCTTAATCTCCCGATTATCGGAAAGTGGCAATTCAGTTGCAGCATTCATGTTACGTAGTTCATCAAATGTTATGCATGTATGTCCCTTTGCTTTTTTTCTTTCTGTAGACCGTTCAAGAGGAATTCTCTTTGGCTGGAGAGGTTTCTTCCCAAAATGGTTGCTTTGTGACTATTTCGAAGATATTGCTCCTCGCTGTGTCAAATACTTCTGGAAGATCCGTTTTACAACTGACTAAGAATTTCGTAGGGTGTATCCTTTTCCTAACAGGTGAATCCTTGAAAGATTTCATAGCTTCACGAAAATAATTATCTTTATACTGCTCCTGCTCATTGTCAGATCCTTATAACTTGTCTTTGTGAGTTCCTACAAGGACAATAGTCGGCTGATATGGCTTTGACATACATGTAGGTCCTTCTGTTCTTGCCTTCTTATCTTCTTCTTTTGTATGTGTGTAAATACTGTTAATCCAAAATTTTAGGGCATCCTTACATGTGAATCCTTCTAAAAATGTGTTCTCCTTTACCTTGTTTAATAAGTATCTAGTCCTTTTTTCAGTTAATTTTTCATTCAAATTTCTGCTGATGTCAATAACTAACAAGTATAAAGATCTTGAGCTAAGGAAGAGATGATGCGTAGAATAATATGCTGAATGACCAACGAAGTCCCAGATAGAGACAGAAGTATTTCTTGAAGGATTTCTTTCCTTTTTAGGAATTGACTTTTTCTCGGAAATAGCTGGCTGGAATTCTTCAATTTGTTTCATATAGTTGTCAATTCCTGGTTGTTGCTCTTCTGTAAACTTCTTCATAACAGTTTTAGCTACATTTAGTCTCTCTTTCTCTTTTGCGGAGGGAAATTAGGGAAATTTGGGTGGTTTGGTTATTGGAATAACAGTATTATCATATTTGCTTTTTCTCCCTTTAGCTGAGTTTTGTTTCATTATTTCACCTAATCGTTCACTAAAATCGGACTCGTTTCTCTGAGCAGCTTCTTTCACCTTCCAGTGTCCATCTTGCTCAACTTCAAATGTTTTCCAAGATACATCAATGCCATATTTGTCATTAACATTTGTCGGATTACAGATTTTCCTTATTAAACTTGTTTTTGCAACCCCAAACATTCCTACAACCATAAGACGGATATGTCTCACTTTCTCTCCACCTGCTTCTAGAGCTATGAAGTAAACACTCCGAGTCTCATCATCGATTTTTCCGATGCGTGCTAAGGACGGCAATTCTTCAGACATGTTGCTGTTCTGAAAACACAAACAAAGGGCATTGCAATGATGGTCTTCTATTACTCACCAAAACATCATGACACTTAGAGGCTCTGTAACATGAAAAGAGTCCTAAATAAGTCAGAGGTCCAGATAATGAGGGGTATTCTGCTCTTTTCCCCACAATTTCTCACTTATTATTAAAGCAAACCCTATGTTAAGGGGAATCGTATCACTAAGTCGATTCTTTTGAGTACCCACACCATAGGGTTAGCGGGTCAAAAAAGGATTTTAGAACATGCAAAACTCCCCTTATCCAGAACTATGCAAGGAGGAATAAATAGGGGTTTGTCCCTTAACATTTCACTTAACCCTTTCCCACATACATCTGCAGCAGATGACGTTTAAAAACATTGTGGCAAATCAAGAAATTGCACTTAATACTTAATCATTTTTGTAGATTTTCCATATTTGTGCTAATATGCATTCAAAGTTGTCAGCTGCAGATTTCCTGTACATGGGTAAGGTCAAATTATGCCAAATACATCCACTGTCATGTTGATCCAAATAGTCCCTAAATAAAAATTTGTTTCCATAGAAATGAGTGTATACCATTACCAGAATGCATTAAATATAAGACATTGAGTTTAAATCCATTGTTAATGTGTATAGTGTATGTGCACTGGAAATGATTGATTTGATCACTTTTAGTATTTTGACTTTGTTTGAAAGTGAAAGTAGAGAATGCCCAAACACCGTTTTTTTACCCGCCCGATTTGGTCCAAAATGACGGTAACTATTTTCGCCTGATGAGTTCGTTCTTGCATAATGCATGACCCCCCTCCCATTTACTTTGGATTGTTTTAAAGCTTAGAGGTAACTCTCTTCAATGATATGGGGTGTTCTACATGAGAAATGCTTAGAAAGTGTGACAATTTACGGCTGAAACTGGTCAATTTACATGGAAACAAAAAAGGAATTTATTTGGTGTATTGTGACCTGAAGTCCTTCAGCTGGAAAAGAACAAAAATCAATTTTGTGTCAGCTGCAAATATTGAAGCATTCTAGGGTGCTTTACAGGATGGGATACAGTCAAATTGCTTAAAAAATGATGAAACTTGGTGCTTGGCGTGGAATTTAGGCTTATGAGTGTAATCAGTCATTAGGTAATAGCCACTTTTACATTTTTCCTATAAAAAATGATGGTTTTCAAGCTATTTAATCTTTTCTTTGATTGTTTAATTGCCCAAAACACGCATACACATGAAGTTTGGTCATTTCTTTTAATGTGTGACACAGTAAAACCTAAAAATGTTATGTGTTTCTGTTTTTCTTTCTCGGAGACCTGTATAATGCGCGAGCGCACAGAACTTGCCAGATTCAAGCCGCAAAACCTAGATTTGGGTGGCATAGGATTGTTTTTTATTTCTTTGAAAATAATTAACTAATTATCCTAATATTTGCTTTTTTGCTTTCAATATATATAATACTTTGTCAATTAACACAAAACACAGATCTCTAAGGGCAAAGAAGGTGTCTAAGAAAGCTTCAAAGTCTAAAAATTTATTGGTCAATTTTGTGTAGTCTGCAAAAATGTTTGGATACAGTCAAACTGGTTGAAAATGATGAAACTGGATGCCTAAAAATAATGCAAAAATATTAAGTTTGATCATTTTTATGAACATTTCACACAGTAAAACCTAAATATGTGATGCGTTTCTTATTTTTCCTTTGCGAAGACCTATGTATTGCACGGACGCATAAAACTTGGCTGATTCGAGCCGAAAAACCTATGTTTGGGCGGTATAAGTAAAACTAATTGAATTTTCTTTGATAATCATTGCTTATTTGAACTAATATTTGCTTTTGTGCTTTTATTTTATATCATTGTTTGTAAATAAATAGAAAACAAGAGGGACATGATGGCCCTTGATCGCTCACCTGACTTATGCTATGTGATTTGTCATGCCAACCACATTAACTCATTTTGTGGTCAGGTAAGCTAATACAAGAAGCCCAAGAGGGCCAGTATTTCTCCACTGCCATTAGGCAAAATTTAAATCTCCAAAAAGACCCGCCCCCATGGTGGCCATATGTATTTACAAATCAGCATGAATTGGTGGAATCGGATGGAGAATCACCCAGGGAACTTTTCTACAACTTTATTTGAAAATCGGCTAGATACTGCCCCCTAGTGGTCATGTTTTCAATCAATCAACATGGCTTAAAGGAATCCGAGAGAGGTTCACCAAAAGAACATTTCTTAAGCAAAACAAGCCTCACCACCAGGCGGCAATGTTTTCGATGGATCTGAATAATTTGAACACTCTTAGTAAAGGATCAACAATGGAACATTTGTGCAAACAAAAAATCAAATCGGACGAGTACTTTTGGAAAAGATGATTTTTAAAGTTTTTCCTTAATGTCGCAAGGAATGAGCTGCATCTTTCCATAAACAATTATGATGGTCAAATAAGCAGTTATTTCAAATACGTGTGCAACTAAACTCTAAACTTTGGGGAAGGTCAATTCATTTGTCAAGGCCTGCTTATCATATAGTTATGTACGAACAATACTCGATGGTCAACTCTTCTATGTCAAGCAATTTCGTATACAGAAAAGGCCGACAGAAGCCAACTGGTAGGGCTGTACATGTCACATGATCAACATAGAAACAGATGAAGTAAGCTTATAGGCCAGTCAATCTAGCCCATTTTAGGGCTTGACCCACCACAAATTGCAAAAGAAACGATTCCACCTGTATTCATTCAGGAATGACCCCCTAAACACCATATTAAGAATCTCAAGGAATCTAAATAGGGGAAGGGGGTCAAATATGCTAATTTATGCTAATTTATGCTAATTATTAGCCAAATATAGCGAAGCAATGACTTTGTCAAAAATCATCCGAATAAGTCAATCAAGGTGTCTAATCATATGTTTTCAGTATCCAGGAAACCAATGAAACCATTCTTTACGAGAAAAAATATGTTGCATCATGGATAATATGCAAATTAATCACCAATTTTTGCCGATTTTTGGGTCAATTTCGGATATTTGTAATTTATGTGAAAATCTCACCTGTTGTGACCATTTATGAGTCTAACCCTATGTTCTTAGGGTCAAGGAAACCAGTGAATATGGTTTTAAGACAATAAAAGGCATTGCATTATGGGAAATATGCAAATTACCCACAGCAATTGCCGATTGAAATGAGAACGTCTAGCAAAAGAACGTTTCAGACACAGCATATAAATGCGTATAAATATATTATACAGTATTTAAATGTCTTAGTCACTCACAACCTGGTAAATAGTAATCCAGTCATTGTTTTCAGGGTAAAGCTTGCATAATTAGCTATTTATTTTGCATTTGTAATGTTATCATGGGAACGTTCACATTTTCACAATTACTGACGGCTTTTAACTGGACCCTTTTCTTGTCATCTAGTCATCTTCATCTTCATTGTCAATGTCAATGTCGATATCACTCATTACAAGTATTTCAATGTTTGTGCAACTAAGACCCTCACAGTTGCTACAGGCAGAAGAAAAGAGAAGGCCATGCCTCAGACATGTGCATCGAAGTGTGCTGCACCCTGTTTTACACTTGCATCTAAACATCTCAAGCATTTGCTTTGTGCCGCCGGCAGGTCTGTTGTGTTTGGCAACAACTGTCCCCCAACTTCTTCCCAGCCCCATCTTGGATGGCTCAAGGCCCAACACATCTCCTTTCCACTCCTGAGTTTGGAAGAATACTCTCAAGCTATGATATCTAGCAGCAGTTGATGTAGGGGGCAATTTCTTTGCCTCTACTGCTTTCGAATCCCTTTTCACCTTATCACAATATCGTTTGTAACGCAAACTGTTCAGATCATCTTTTTCTGCTCCGTTAAGGAGGCATACTAACGCTTCCTCCACCGCCTTAATGATATCCTCCTTGGGATTGTTCTTATTGCCACTGAAAACCTGTGCAAGTTGACAGAACTTTGCATTCTTTATGATCATTTTTAGTGCTCCGGCTTTTTAGTGCTAACCCTTGTACTCTTGAAGTTGAGTCACATCCCAGTATAGCATGAATAAATAAGATATGTGAACACAAATTCTCGCCAAGTGTGGCTTTCGACTTCTTTATGTCCCAGACTCTATGCTTGGTGGAATTTGCCTTGGGCTCTGGTCTTCAGAAGATGTCATTTGAGTTGATATCCGCATGGTGAGATAGCAGTACCAGTAAATCGGTGTTGTCACCAACAAGGACAGTATTGATTGATTTTGCAGATTCAATAGCTGCATCAACTATCATTGCATCTGCATCAACCTCCGCATGAATTGTTGTGCATCCAGCCATTTCTAACATATTGCTGAGCATTTTGAGGAATTGCTGCTTGTTCGCCTTGTTTTTTAAGAAGTTTTCCTTCTTCATACAGAAGAGTGTTTGTTCGGTGAAGATGACAGTTGTCCCCGCACAACCTCCTGTACGTTGCATGTGCGTCGCATCCTTTATTGAGGGCCCATCCTCATAATCATCGAAAACGATTGTTGGCATTCCTTATTTCCGAGAAACATAATCAACATACATTTTACAAAGGTCCTCAAAGCTTTTCCCACGTGGCCAAGGTAACCGCTGAAGTAACGCACCTCCATCCACGACAAAGTTAACACTAGATTTGGGAACGGATTCGGGCTGAGAATCTTTCACAATTTCTCACATTGCATCTGCAAGAGATGCTTTATTTGATTGTCTTGGCAGAACTTTAGATTCAAAAAGTGCTGCTGGAAAACTACACAACTCGTACTCGAATGCGGTGGCTTGATTATCTTCACTGTTGGGAATCGACTTGTACTTTTTCATTCTTTATCGTAACTGCTGTTTTTTAACCTAACGTGACTGCTTGAGATTTCCTTTTAAAAAATAATATTTTTACCGATCATGGATTCAAGAATGCTTTGCCCAACCTGATGTGCCTTGTCTGCATTCACGCTTTCGTTGGCTGATATCCCATTTAGAAGGCCTCGAAGCGATGTGTCTGGTGCAAAGGGATCCCATTGCTTAAGTGCGTCCAGCAGTTTATACGTGTCTTTCATATCCCGCTTTTGCCGAGCCTTGTCCATCTCTTTGTGTTGTTCACTTGATTCATATCGCACACCAGTAAGAGTCTGCATGGCATTATTCACCTGAGCACATGCAGGCATTGAACGCAGCCAAACCAGTCTCTGAATCTCAGTCATGCCTCTACCCTAGTCAGTCCTCCGCGACTCTTAACACTTCTCATTCGCACCTGCTCAATTATATGATCCGTTGAAAGTCCAGCCCAATATCTGTTACTTCTCCGAACTACGTGATGTCCTTCTAGAGAACTGTGGTATACATCTGGGTGGTCATCTTCAAGGCATGCCATATTCTGAAGATACACATATGCCAATTTAGTGTACAGATTGTGGCCAGATGCTGCGAAGTATGGGAGCATTTCTTGCACAGTACTCAAGTGGAGATTCCAGTTTCCTGTACGTTCCGTTCCGCCTTGATGAATCTACATAAAATTTGCACCATGTCCATGTACTGGAACCAGAGTTGTGCTGTCCTAGAGTTCGTCAATGTTTCTCTTTCCTGTTTGATTGTTTAACTGATTCGACTTAGAATTTCGGAAAAGAGCGCATCATCAACACTCTCCCCATCAAGTAACTTGTCTAGATACTTTGCAGCACCTTCTAAATCATTCAGATTGGTGTCTCATGCGGTGGCTGTGATTCATCAGAATCTATATGAACTCCATTTGTCTGCTCTTCACGATCATCTGCACAAGTTGGCAAAGGTAGATTGTAAGCATTTGCAACTAACATTGTTTGAAATGCGCCGTACAACAATAAATGTCCTCGAATTGCCCGTGAAACTGCCTTGCCTGTTAGGATGTGCTTCACACTATTGGTAGCGTACACAGTTTCCAACAATTCCTGCAAACCAGAGCCTGCCATCAGATAGGCGATACTGCCAAGGAAGCTCATTTGCAAATGAAACCCACCTAATCCCAGGACAAGTGATTTGACACAGCTTGCAACCGGTGCTGATGCTTTGATGATTGTAGCCTTCCAGAATAGAGGCTGATCGAAAGTGCGGGGACAACTGTCATCTTCACCGGACAAACAATCCTCTGTATGAAAAAGGAAAACTTCTTAAAAAACAAGACGAACAAGCAGCAATTCCTCAAAATGCTCAGCAATATGTTAGAAATGGCTGGATGCACAACAATTCATGCGGAGGGTGATGCAGATGCAATGACAGTTGATGCAGCTATTGAATCTGCAAAATCAATCAATACTGTCCTCGTTGTTGACGTCACTGATTTACTGGTACTGCTATGTCACCATGCGGATATCAGCTCAAATGACATCTTCTGAAGACCAGAGCCCAAGGCAAATTCCACCAAGCATTGAGTCTGGGACATAAAGAAGACGAAAGCCACACTTGGCGAGAATGTGTTCACACATCTTATTTATTCATACTATACTGGGATGTGGCTTGACTTTAAGAGAACAAGGACTTGGCAAAGCCAGAGCACTAAAAATTATCATAAAGAATGCAAAGTTCCATCAACTTGCACAGGTTTTCAGTGGCAATAAGAATAATTCCAATGAGGATATCATTAAGGCGGGGGAGGAAGCGTTAGTATGCCTCTTTACCGGAGCAGAAAAAGATGATCTGAACACTGAACAGTTTGCGTTACAAACGATATTGTGATAAGGTGAAAAGGGTTTGAAAGCAGTAGAGGTAAAGAATTTGCCCCCTACATCAGCTGCTGCTAGATATCATAGCTTGAGAGTATTCTTCCAAATTCAGGAGTGGAAAGGAGATGTGTCAGGCCTTGAGCCATCCGAGTGGGGCTGGGAAGAAGTTGGAGGACAGTTGTTGCCAAACACAATAGACCTGCCGGCGGCACAAAGCAAATGCTTGAGATGTTCAGATGCGAGTGTAAAACAGGGTGCAGCACACTTCGATGCACATGTCTGAGGCATGGCCTTCTCTGTTCTTCTGCCTGTTACTAAGCAACTGTGAGGGTCTTTGTTGCACAAACATTGAAATACTTGTAATGAGTGATATCGACATTGACATTGACAATGAAGATGACTAGATGACAAGAAAAGGGTCCAGTTAAAAGCCGTCAGTAATTGTGAAAATGTGAACGTTCCAATGATAACATTACAAATGTAAAATAAATAGCTAATTAAGCTAGCTTTACCATGAAAACAATGACTGGATTACTATTATTCAGGTTGTGAGTGACTAAGACATTTAAATGCTGTATAATATATTTATACGCATTTATATGCTGTGTCTGAAACGTTCTATTGCTAGACGTTCTCATTTCAATCGGCAATTGCTGTGGGTAATTTGCATATTTCCCATGCTGCAATGCCTTTTTAGCTCACCTGAGCTTTGCTCAAGGTGAGTTATTGTGATCGCCTTTTGTCCGTCGTGCGTCGTGCGTCGTCCGTCGTGCGTCATGCGTCAACTTCTTCTCCTCAGTAACCAGTGGGTCAATTGGGATGAAACTTCACAGAAAGCATCCTCTCAATGACCACACCGGATTTCCTTCAAATTTTTGGGATCCATGCAGAATTCTGGTTTCCATGGCAACGAAATGAAAAAAACTTCAAAATACTTCTTCTCCCAAACTGGTTGGCAGATTTTTAAATAATTTTGTAGAATTGTTCCTTGGATGACCCTCTATCAGATTCCTTCAAGCCATGTTGATTGGTCGAAAAACATGGCCGCCAGGGCGGGCGGGGCTATTTTGCCTTATATGGCTATAGTGAAAACTTAAAAAATCTTCTTCTCCCAAACTGGTTGGCAGATTTTCAAATAATTTTGTAGAAATGCTCCTTGGATGACCCTCTATTAGATTCCTTCAAGCCATGTTGATTGGTCAAAAAACATGGCCGCCAGGGGGGCGGGGCTATTTTGCCTTATATGGCTATAGTGAAAACTTAAAAAATCTTCTCCTCCGAAAGTGTCATGCCGATTTTCAAATAATTTTGTAGAAATGTACCTTGGATGACCCTCTATTAGATTCCTTCAAGCCAAGTTGATTGGTCGAAAAAACATGGCCGCCAGGGGAGGCGGGGCTATTTTGCCTTATATGGCTATAGTGAAAACTTAAAAAATCTTCTTCTCCAAAAGTGTCAGGCCGATTTTCAAATAATTTTGTAGAAATGTTCCTTGGATGACCCACTTTCAGATTCCTTCAAGCCATGTTGATTGGTCAAAAAACATTGCCGCCAGTTGGCGGGGCTATTTTGCATTATATGGCTGTAGTGAAAACTTAAAAAATCTTCTCCTCCAAAAGTGTCTGGCCGATTTTCAAATAATTTTGTAGAAATGTTCCTAGGGTAAACCTCTATCAGATTCCTTCAAGCCAAGTTGATTGGTCAAAAACTATGGCTGCCAGGGGGCGGGGCTTATATAGCTAAAGCGAAAAAAAAAAATCAGGTGAGCGATTCTAGGGCCATTATGGCCCTCTTGTTTGTCTTAAAACCATATTCGTTGGTTTCCTTGACCCTAAGAACATAGGGTTAGACTCATAAATGGTCACAACAGGAGAAATTTTCACGAAAATTACAAATATCCGAAATTGACCCAAAAATCGGCAAAAATTGGTGATTAATTTGCATATTATCCATGATGCAACATATTTTTTCTCGTTAAGAATGGTTTCATTGGTTTCCTGGATACTGAAAACATATGATTAGACACCTTGATTGACTTATTCGGATGATTTTTGACAAAAGTCATTGTTTCCCTATATTTGGCTAATAATTAGCATAAATTAGCATAAATTAGCATATTTGACCCCCTTCCCCTATTTAGATTCCTTGAGATTCTTAATATGGTGTTTAGGGGGTCATTCCTGAATGAATGCAGGTGGAATCGTTTCTTTTGCAATTTGTGGTGGGTCAAGTTGTTAATTGACTGGCCTATTATTGCTATAAAACAAGATGGATTTATGAAAATTAAAAAAACTCAACGACAAACAAAAAAACGCCTGCATAACTAAATACTGCCCAAACTGCAGGCAAAAAACAATCAGTTTAACAAGTAAGAAAACTTGCAAACACATTAGAACATATACATACTCATTCCTTTTTCGACAACCTCTTCAAAAAAGAAGAAAATAACTTTTCCTACCTGCCTACAGATTGTTTTCAGAAACAATACTTTTTTCAAGGAATATAACATCAACAGCCATAACAGTATGGCTTCAAACTTCAAGAAACATGATCAATTGGCATGCAGATCAAAAATAGAATTAATATTTTCTTTTTACCAAGTGATATACATGTATTACAAAGATGTTTTATAGTTTGCTGACGTTTTCATCGGTTTTCGAGAGTCTTCAACAATTTAAGAAAAACAACAGAAGCGGTATTACTTAACAACGATTAAAGTAACAACACCTGACTGTAAATGTTTGAAGTGTAATTGATTGAAGGCACACTAAAAATGTTAACAATAATTAAGTGTTAATGTATTACAAAACGTACAGAATGTATTTGTAGGCACTTTTTAATAAATAGTTATAAATGTGCAAATATCTAAAAATCGTTATTTATGTTAATTATTCATGAAATAATGATTATTATTTTTTTTTTCTTCTTCTAAATACTTAATTAATCTTTTCTCCTTTATTATAAATATTTAGCATATATGAATTCATTATATATTGTACTTATGTATAGAATAATGTTTTATTTAAAAAAAAAAAAGCCACACTCAGCATCTTTAGCATCCCATGTGAAGAAGGGTATTACATGAACCAGTTTTGCAAGTGACGATCAAGTGACGACAATAACTTTAATTGTTTTGCATGCCCTTCTATATCATGGATGCATGTACTCTATGCAAACTGCTTTAAACACACCTTTTTACTTCAAATAAACTATTTAATCACATTTAATGATGGGGACGGCAAAATAAACACAAGAATAAATTCATAATAGATTAACAAAACTATTTTCAAAGCTGCAACAAACATTACAAAGTTTAATAAAAATATTATTTTTAAAGCTGCAACAAACAAATTCATTAATTATGCCTTCGTTTTTTTCTTTTTATTTAATTGCACAACTCTAAATACATATATCAAATATCACTTCATTTAACTACAAACAAGACAAACTCTTAATTATGGTATATAATTAAAACAACAATTATGTATAGGCTATACATTTTCCTTTTCGACGTGTCCACTCCCATTTTGTTCTGTTTTATTAATTCGACGTTTTAGACATTCGACCTTTCCACCGTCACCCATTTCAACAAAACAAGTACCCTTCATCGGTCATATTCCATGGCCAAGTTTCCAAGCATCGATTGTGTTGTATCAAATGAACCGTTCATGTACCTAAACTTCAATCAAAGGTTTATAAATATAAATTCTGCTTTTTTAAATGCACAGAACTAGGTTGATTTTGGCTGTGTACTTCAAATGATGCAATAATTCTAACAGCCGGTGCAACGGCAAATTATACCACGAAGAATAACCTATACCGTTGTATTTATAAATAGAATTTGACGATCACGATTTATCTGCAAATGTGGCACTCTCATTTTAAATGCATCTTATGACGCACATATTTGTTTTTAATTCGTTATACTATATTTATATGGCTGATGAGACACAAAGAAAGTATTTTCAATTCTGTTTTTTATCTACATTTCAATGCGTTATTGAAAATTCAAATGCCGTATCTAGAGCTTAAATCGGAAATAGTTCTGCCTGTAGCAATTCACTCATTGTGATTTATAAATCTCGCCGCGTTCATTTTTTAAAATACAATGTTTCATTTTATTTACAATTTCTTTTGTAACTGCAGAACGAGGTTAAAACACTTATTTAAAATAGACATAACATTCTAACATAGATCGTAGTATATTTGAAAGGTAAGCGCATGTAATTCGAACTACATTCAGGGCGTATGAATCAAAACTTTTGACTTAAGAAACATATTCCCGAAACGCCGTCTATATTCTGTTTGGCTACGCGCCATACAAATAAAAACCGAAATGACGAAAGCAGGTACTTTCGTTTTTGGTCCAGTTTGTTGTCCTTTTGGCGAATTCGCGAATATTTCAAAGGAACTAACATACGTAGGGAGAACAAATTCACGTTATTTTGGTATAGTTCGATAGAGAAAAATATTATTGATCGATTCTGTACTTCAAATTCATGAAGGAAGTGCTTTGTCACATAGATGTATTTATATGATTATCTTGTAATCTGATTTATATTGGTATACTATTTTTGATGTGCATGCCAATTGATCATGTTACTTGAAGTTTGAATCCAGACTGTTATGTATTTTGGGCTTGATGTCATATTCATTGAAAAAAGTATTGTTTCTGAAAACAATCTGTAGGCAGGTAGGAAAAGTTATTTTCTTCTTTTTTGAAGAGGTTGTGGATTAATAGGTACCAACAAATTTAAGGTCGACAGGAAAAAGTAAATCAACATGACTGTGTTGTCCTGGTCAATTGAATTTAAACGACCATATGTTTTTTTAGTTTTACAGTCCAGCAGTCACAGATAGTACCATTTACTTCTAACTCTTCACATAATTTGAAGGAAAAAGGAATGAATATTTATATGTTCTAATGTGTTTGCAAGTTTTCTTACTTGTTAAACTGGTTGTTTTTGGCCTGCAGTTTGGGCAGTATTAAGTTATACAGGAGTGTTTTGTTTGTCGTTGAGGTTTTTTAATTTTCATAAATCCATCTTGTTTTACAGCAATAAGCTTACTTCATCTGTTTCTATGTTGATCATGTGACATGTACAGCCCTAGTTGGCTTCAGTCGGCCTTTTCTGTATACGAAATTGCATGACATCGAGTATTGTTTCGTACATAACTATATGATAAGCAGGCCTTGACAAATGAATTGACCTTCCCCAAAGTTTAGAGTTTTGTTGCACAAGTATTTGAAATGACTGCTTATTTGACCATCACAATTGTTTATGGAAAGATGCAGCTCATCCCTTGCACTGAAAGAGTTCAGGGCAGAGTCTCTCTTGAAAATAACAAACACATAGGTGTTCAAAGCTTGTCTATGCTATGCTTTGTCACCTTCATTCATTATTTAATTTAACCAAACTGCATCAGATATTCGGAAGGTTGTTCTTTTGAAAATATTTATAAACCATAATTCAAAACCAAGATTCTTCAAACTTCGTAGGTGTAATTTTGTGTGTGTCTGTACAGATGTCCGTACACCACTTTGAATCACTAATGTGATATAGAATATAATCAATAACAACACAGATGTGGAGTATACGATATATAAATAGAAACTGCCTAAAACAATGCTGCTGAGAGTATTTATACTAAACGGCATGCGCGTTAATCAAGCGTGTATATAAAGTCTGTTTCATTAACGTATTACAAACAATGTTACAGTAGATAAATTGGTCTTTATGGCTGCAGTTGCCAAAATTATCTATTGTCATTAGATCAAAGGTCTAGGTTGTAGGAGTCTGAGCTTTGAAAGTGGTTTTCACTCAATTACTTTCCAACCTTTTGATAGATGTATTGTCCAAACATCACAAAATGTTTTAAACCTGTCAATCAATTTTAGCCCACCCGAGTCGCAGGCTCAGAGTGAGTTCTTGCCACCGGTCTTTGTCCGTCAACATTTTGTTTCAAACAACATCGACTTATAAACACATAATACATAATAAATAAACACACGAAATAAATTGGCCGATTTTGATAACACTAAACAGGGATGTTCCTTGAATGGTCCCCATTCAAAGTTGTTCAATGAATGGAATTCCATGGCAAACGGAAAGGAAAAACTTTAAAAATCATCTTTTCCAAAAGTACTGGTCCGATTTTTTTTGCACAAATATCCTTTGTTGACCGTTTACCAAGAGTGTTCAAATTATTCAGATCCTTCGAAAAACATTGCCGCCAGGTGGTGAGGCTTGTTTGGCTTATATGTAATATATATTGAAAACGTTAAACATTCTCTTGTACAAAAGCACTGGCACGATCTAAAAATAATTTGGCACAAATGTTCATTGCGGTCCTCTACCACGATTGTTTGAATAATTCAGATCTGTAGAAAAACATGGCAAAAAGGGGGCGGGGCTTGTTGTCCTTATATGTATATACAGTGAAAACTTTAAATAATCTTCTTGAACAAAAAGTGTAGGGGTCATATTTGATAATGATGTGGTACAAATGTTTAGAGACCTTCTACCAAGGTGTTTCTGTTCCGTTAATAAATATGGCCACCAGGGCTCGTGGCATCTCTGGTTATATGCATACATATTTAAAAACTATTGAAGTTCTATCAGTTCAGGTGAGCGAACCCAGGGCCATTACGGCCCTCTTGTTTGTTTATTCCCTTCTTTGATCAATAAGTTATTGCATGACTAAATTTCAGTCTGAAGACTATTTTTGTCAGTAAGGACTGGCGACTTGGGCGAAATCAGTCATATTTAAATAGTTGGGCTATCACACGGGCCTGACTCAATAAAAAAATCAGTTTTCAGGGGTGTTGGATAAAAAATGGTAATCTGCTTAAACATTGGTTTCTCGGGCACTGTTATTAAATTAGAATACCAGAAAACGCCATTTTTTAAATACTTGGATTTGTGTAAACCCCATTAAAACTAGTTTGCAAATTACACAGAATAAATCTTATTTCCCTCTTTAATAAAAACATTAATGAGAATACTTTAATATGTACTCAATAAAGAATTTTACATTTATTATATTAACAGATATTGTAAGTAAGTTGTATTTTCAGGACATTATGTATGAACAAAATTTGTTTGAATACATGGCAATTATAATTCTACTTTTACTTTTGAATCCTGTACTATAACTCCCATCATTTCGAAAATACAGAATAGTTAAAAGTAGTCCGTTTTTAGAGTAATTGAAGCTAGACACATTCATTGCAAAGAAGTTTTAAATGAAAAAGCTATTTTAGTTATCTTTTGCAAATCATTTTATGTACTTGAAAACAACTAGTGTGGACTGTTAGTGTTACTAGAAAAACAGATTCATATTAACAGGACGCTAGTCGCCCAGTGCAAGTAGAAATTTGATTGAGCTACTTCTTTTTTTTCTATTGTTTACATTTACGAAATAGTGTATGATAACTGAAAAAGCTTATTTGGGTAGTATAATTCTAATGGGCACAATTTCAAAACCATGAAAATATTGATATTTGTTTAGCCTGTTTTATTTCATTGATTCAAATACAACAGAAAGTTACTGTCAAGTAATTAACTATAGGCATTTGAATTAGCCTAATGCCATTTCAGAATTATTGTATCTAAATATATAAAAAAGTGCTTTTTTCATTTTTTTCCACCACGGGTCTGTCTTTGAGGTGCACTATCCAACATTGGGCTCCTTGCCATGAATACTTTTATGTAGGCATGAAATCCATTTATAGAGTTTTTCCAATTTGTTGCTTAGTTGCTTAGCAGTTTTCAAAATCGTCGTCTTCAATTTTCTGTAGATATGTGGGAAAGGATTTTTTCTGTGTACTATATCATTGTGTAGACTTGTGCATCAATTGTCCAGTGGTAAATGTGTAAAAGGAGTCATCTTTCATAAACAAGCAATATTTCTCCAGTATTTTCTTCACATGTTTATACTTGGGAATAAATACTTTAACATGGTAGTAATGGCTTCTATCCTAGGCGATCAGTATCTCGACCGATTCATGGTTGTTATAGGATAATGTACATGTATAGGTATGTGTTTTGATGTAACTCTACCTAGGTACAGAATAGTACGACTCGGGACGGGTGTTATATATCACCTTTTGTAAGCAGTAACTTCCGTTAGTATAATTACTCATGCATACATTCTAGGTAATCACTTTGTTTGATACATCTATAATTGCTTATGTCCATTACATACTATGTTCGTGTATTGATATACATTGATGCCAAATCCGTATCTACACTGGTCATTTGTTAATAATTGTATTACACCATTGTGTTCTTTCAGACCGTGTTCATTGTTGCTAAATATAGTACCTACAAATAGACCACGTTCTTATTTATGAACACGATCTACGTGCATAGGTCACACGATGCCAGCCGTACCATGCCCGTTTCCTGGATGTGATTACAAAACTGATGACCTGTAGGCCTCAATCGTAGCTGCACTGAACACAACGCACTCAATGAGCCATGCATCACCGGCTTCCAGAATGGTTGAGAATGTAAAAAGACCATGAATCCACGCCGCCGGAACAACAGAAGACTGGCAGTATTTTAAATCTAGATGGACCGATTACGTGAACGCCACCAAAATAGATGGCCGGGACAAGGTCATTCAGTTACTGGAATGCTGCGATGAACAGCTTAGAAAGGACCTCACAAGGACAGCAGGCTGCAGCTTATCAGATAAAACAGAAGCATACGTCTTAGACGCTATTAAAATGTTAGCGGTGAGAGAGGAGACATTATGGTCGCTCGCGTTACTCTACACAACTTGCGACAGGATCGCGATAAAACAATCAGAAGATTTGGCGCTCGACTTCGAGGTCAAGCAAACATATGTAAATTCTCCATTAAGTGCCCGGGATATAATATTGATGTCAATTTCACAGAAGAGATCATGCGGGATGTGCTAGCTAGGGGCATAGCAGACCCAGACATACAGATGAATCTTCTGAGTGACAAGAAGCAAGACGGTCAACATCACGACTCCTAGACAGCCATGCAGTGGAGGCTGTCAGTTCTTACATGAAAAACAAGAATAACAGGTCGGATACGTGCGGTTATTTTGTAAAGAAGGTCACGGGAGAAGTGCACCAGCTCGAATACGTCGCAACGAATATCCAGCATATGGTAATATCTGTGAACTATGTAATAGAAATCACCTGGCCAACACGTGTAGGAGCAAAGACAAACCAAAAGTCAACAAAAACAAGTCGTCTGAAAGTGCTGCAACTTTTGATACATTATGCTCGATATCAGATGTGGTTAATTTGTTAGATAACGCTTGTGCCATTAATGAATCTAGTTATGACAGATCTTTATGCATAGATCATCATGTGTTTGACAAACTATCTGATACATGGGTAAAAAAAGGTCTAAATCTCAATATATCAGGGGTACAACCTGCTAAGAGCTGCCTTGCAGGACTCAAGGTGATTCACCGTTTGGGCCTTAGGGAATCGGACCGTATCCCAGTCACCATGAATATGCGCACAGTCACAAGTAATGGCATCAAGATCCTTGATGCGACCATACTACGCCTACGTGCTCTGGGTCATACAGGCGCCAGGTCCATTGAAACCAGACACATGACTTATGTCACAGACAATTCTGATAAATTCTACCTCAGTTGAGAGGCATGCATTGAACTAGGTTTTATTTCTGACACATTTCCCACTATTGGGTCTGCAAAAACTAAACTCCCTGACCAATGTTTACCCATACTGAAGCCCCAATGCACCTGCAATTGTCCCAGACGTCAAATACCACCTCCTCTCCCGATAAAAATCCCATTTCCTTGGACAGAGGCAAACCTTCATTGCTTGAAGGCTTTCTTACTAGACCATTACAAATCAAGCAGCTGCAGTACTTGTGAGCCCCAGTCATTACCTTTAATGGATGGACCACCCATGAAATTGATGGTTGACCCCAATGCTGCACATGTGGCCCACCACACACCCATACCTGTACCTATTCACTGGCGGAATGCTGTGAAGGCTGGGCTTGACCGAGATGTACGCTTAGGTGTAATCGAACCAGTTCCAGTAGGGGAACCAGTCACATGGTGTCATAGAATGGTAATGGCGAGCCTCGGCGTACAGTTGATTTTCAACCTCTCAATGCCCACGCCACTCGTGAGACACACACCTTCCCCGTTTCATCAAGCTCGCTCCGTACCCCAAGGTAAGAAGAAAACTGTCTTTGATGCCTGGAATGGCTACCGTAGTGTACCCATAAGACAGGAAGATAGACATCTTACAACTTTCATCACACCTTGGGGTGATACCGCTATAAAACAGCCCCACAGGGATACATAGCCTAAGGTGATGGGTTCACGAGGCGTTATGATGAGCTCGTTTCAGACATCCCGAACAAAACCAAGTGTGTGGATGACGTGCTGCTATGGTCCCGTTATATTGAAGAAAGCTTCTTTCAGGCAGTGAAATGGTTGGATCTCTGTGGTCGCAATGGCATAACTTGAATCCGCAAAAGTTTGTCTTTGCGGAAGACAACGTCGAATTTGCAAATTTGAGATAAATATCTTCAGGCTAGTCTGGATTTCCCAAAACAAAAGAACATCACCGATGTTCGCTCATAGTTTGGTCTTGTCAACCAGGTCGCATATGCATTCAGTATGACTGACAAGGTGCTTCCTTTCCGCTGTCTATTAAAACACAAGGTGCAGTTTCAATGGACCAATGACCTTGATACATTATTCGAAGAGTCAAAACAGGTCATTGCACGTAAAATAGAGGAAGGTTTGCGAATCTTTGACCCAGATAGACCCACGTGCCTGGCAACAGATTGGTCTAAGGATGGCATAGGGTTCTGGCTACTGCAAAAGCACTGTTCCTGTCCAAAAACTGGATCGTTTTGTTGCAAGAGTGGATGGAAGGTCACGCTTGTGGGTAGCCGTTTTAACCATGATGCAGAGAACCGGTATGCCCCTATTGAGGGCGAAGCATTAGCTGTAGCAGACGCCGTGGATAAGAGTAGATATTTTGTACTTGGTTGCTCTGATCTGATCATCGCAGTCGATCACAAACCACTTCTTAAGATTTTTGGCGACCGATCATTCGAAAACATCTCAAACTCACGACTGCGGAACCTTAAAGAGAAAACGCTGAGGTACAGATTCCGAATGGTCAACATCCCTGGTGTTAAGCATCGAGCCACAGACAGCATATCTCGTCCCCCCCACGGATGACCCAGAAAAACTGCTACTGACAGACGACGTAGCCCAAGTTCGATCTTCCCTAGCATCAACTATATAGGGCCATCACTCAGACAGGAGGTCCTATCTTTCTTACACTCTGCACACCAAGGGGTCACAGCAATGACCTCAAGAGCAGAATCGTCAGTCTTCTAGCCAGAAATAACCAACGCTGTGTGTGCCTTACGTGCATCCTGTCAATACTGCAATCGCATTGCCCCCTCCAACCCCAGTGCACCACCTACACCACTTGCAATCTCGGAATACCCATTCCAATGTATATGTGCGGACTTCTTTCACTACAAAGGATGCAGTTATCTAGTCGTAGTTGACCGTTACTCCAATTGGCCAATTATTGAAAGGACCCATGGTGGTGCTCAGAGTCTGATAGATTGCTTGCGCCGCATTTTTGTGACTTTCGGTATCCCTGATGAACTATCCTCTGACGGTGGTCCCGAATTCACGTCGAGCGCTACACGCACCTTTCTCAAACAATGAGGAATCCATCATCGCCTCTCTTCTGTTGCTTTCCCTCATAGCAACTGTCGTGCAGAAGTTGGTGTAAAGACAGATAAACATCTACTTATGGACAACACACACCCAGATGGCAGCTTAGACACAGACTCATTCCAACGTGCTATTTTGCGATATAGGAATACCCCTGATAGAGATACTAAGCTTTTGCCAGCCATGTGTGTTTTCGGTCGACCGATACGCGACTTTATTCCCATACTGCCTGGTAGGTATCTACCACACAACACCTGGCGTGAAACGCTGTTAGCAAGAGAAGAAGCTCTGACAAAACGCTATATGGTGTCCGCTGAAAAACTTACAGAGCACACCAAAAGACTCCCACCACTCACAGTAGGAGACCACGTTTGCATTCAAAACCAAATTAGGCCACATCCTCTTAAATTGGATAAAACTTTGGTGGTAATAGAAGTTCGTCAATTTGATCAATATGTAGTTAAAGTAGATGGTTCAGGTCGGGTTTCTCTCAGGAACAGGAAATTTCTTCGACAATTCAACCCAGTACAACCATCTCACACACGTTATACAATTGATAAAGACATGTTACACGAACAATACTTCCGAACTCATTCAGCCCCACCCATACCCCAACCACATCCCACAGATAATCCTAATTAATATGGAACAGAGAGAACTACAAACCTACCAGTATGTACCCCTCACGCAGAACGAACACTCAGCAATAGAGACACATTGCACACACCACCTCCCTCGAGCGACCACGACCCACACCCGCCAATGCAACCACATAGAAACCGCTCCATCCCCCATCTCAACCAACCCATGATACATCCATGCATCGTTCAGGTCGTGCAACCATTAAGCCAACATGGCATAATGACTACGAGGTGTAATCATGACAGTATTATTAGTATTGATAATATTATATCATTTATATGCTATATATGCTTGATGTGTTGCACATGATAAATGTTATCTTTGTGTTTTTCAGTTATTGTTTCATTGTTCCATTAGATAACATTCGTTTGTTTTTACATATTGATTCTCTGTTCTTATTTTAGAACTGTATCATTTTTGAGTTAAGTCTTAGTGAAAAAAGTATACCAAAAACTTTGGGGGAGATATAGGATAATGTACGTGTATTTTGATGTAACTCTACCTAGGTACTGAATAGTACGACTCGGGACGGGTGTCATATATCACCCTTTGTAAGCAGTTACTTCCCTTAGTATAATTACTCCTTTGTTCAGTGGCATCTCCAATACGACGGAAACATGCATACATTCTAGGTAATCACTATGTTTGATACATATATAATTGCTTATGTACCTTACATATTATGTTCGTGTATTGATATACATTGATGCAGTCATTTGTTAATAATTGTATGACACCATTGTGTACTTTCAGACCGTGTTCATTGTTTCTAAATAAAGTATCTACAAATAGACCACGTTCTTATTTAGTTGTCAGGAAAATGAGACTGGTAGTGCTGGTTAACCCTTTTTCTCATATAGACGCTCTCTGACGCCTCTTCAGCAGACGGCTTTTTGAAACCATGGCAACAAAAGAAGAAATTTCTCAATAAGAACAATGTCTCCTCTTGTCACCATGTTTTCATCTTTATTCAATGTTGTACCTTTTTTGCCCTTTTTTTAAAGGGATTTTCGTCTGCTGCAGATTTGTCGTATGTGGGAAAGGGTTAATTTACAAGGAAACATCGTGATATAACTGAAATACTGTGGAGAATATCTTCTTATCAAATTGTCACATTATTGAACCAAGCTGAAAACTTTGTAACAAAAAGTGAAACTTGACATTCATGCAAAATAAATCCTTTCCTACTTTTGACAAAAGTCAATACAAGAAGGGTTATGTTGGAAATCACCTAGTTGCCTGGAAAGATTGTGAGAAGACCAGAAAACACGGTGTCATGAAGTGGTGAACTGTCTGTTGTTATATGATGCAGGTCCATGCCAAGAGTGTTAAACCTTTTCCACATACAACAAATCTGTAGCAGACGATTTGGAAAGAATGTGGAAAAATAAAGGAAATTTCATCCAAATAAACTGTAATTATTGAATAAAGTTGAAAACACTGTGGCAAACGGAGATGTTGCTCATTATGAGCAAATTTTCCCTTTGTGACATTGTTTTCAAAAGTCGTCTGCTACACAGGCATGACAATGTAGGAATTGTTTAATATTATACTTATTACCTGATACAATGTCTGCAGATTTTAGACTTACAGTTATCTGAAGAAAAGACTAGACAAGCTAGGCAAATGAAAGTAATTTTAATACAGAGAAGAAAACTCTGTAGCCTAGGAATAAGGGAAATGCGTCATGTGTTCCCATAATGTGGGAAAGGGTTAATTTACAAGGAAACATCGTGATATAACTGAAATACTGTGGAGAATATCTTCTTATTAAATTGTCACATTATTGAACCAAGCTGAAAACTTTGTAACAAAAAGTGAAACTTGACATTCATGCAAAATAAATCCTTTCCTACGTTTGACAAAAGTCAATACAAGAAGGGTTATGTTGGAAATCACCTAGTTGCCTGGAAAGATTGTGAGAAGACCAGGAAACACGGTGTCATGAAGTGGTGAACTGTCTGTTGTTATATGATGCAGGTCCATGCCAAGAGTGTTAAACCTTTTCCACATACAACAAATCTGTAGCAGACGATTTGGAAAGAATGTGGAAAAATAAAGGAAATTTCATCCAAATAAACTGTAATTATTGAATAAAGTTGAAAACACTGTGGCAAACGGAGATGTTGCTCATTATGAGCAAATTTTCCCTTTGTGACATTGTTTTCAAAAGTCGTCTGCTACACAGGCATGACAATGTAGGAATTGTTTAATATTATACTTATTACCTGATACAATGTCTGCAGATTTTAGACTTACAGTTATCTGAAGAAAAGACTAGACAATCTAGGCAAATGAAAGTAATTTTAATACAGAGAAGAAAACTCTGTAGCATAGGAATAAGGGAAATGCGTCATAATGCACAATTTCTTGTGTTCCCATAATTTTTTGGAAAATGGTTTTCTGTAGGGACATCACTGTTTGTCTCAAGAAGGGGGGAATGTGTTAATTTTATATAAATATCTTTTTTTTATCAAAATTATATAAATATAAGACATAATATTTTTCGTTTCTTGTAAGACATACTTACAAATCTAGTCGATCACCCAACTCTTTTACCCTTTCTCACATAAAATAAATCTACAGCAGACATCTGTGATAACATCTATGCATGAATGTTGAAAAGTTCTATAAATGAAAGTATAATAATGAATGTAGTTTGAAACATTGTGGCAAAAAGAGAAAATGCCGATTTTGTAACATTGTTTTCAATACTTCTCTGCTGCAAAGGCATCAGTAAGTGGAAAAGGATTAAAACCAACACTTAAGACTTTTGTAACAGCTGTAAATCTAGATAAAGCTGCACAGTTCGCTCCGGGTAAATTTAGACAAAGCTGCACAGTTCGCTCCGGGTAAATTTAGACAAAGCTGCACAGTTTGCTCCGGGTAAATCTAGACAAAGCTGCACAGTTCGCTCCGGGTAAATCTAAACAAAGCTGCACAGTTTGCTCCGGGTTAGTTAATCTAGAGAAGCTGCACAGTTCGCTCCGGGTCAATTTAGACAAAGCTGCACAGTTTGTCCGGGTAAATCTAGACAAAGTTGCACAGTTTGCTCCGAGTAAATCTAGACAAGCTTCACAGTTCGCTCCGGGTCAATCTAGACAAAGCTGCACAGTTTGTTCCGGGTAAATCTAGACAAAGCTGCACAGTTTGCTTTTAACAATTAAGATATCTTTTATGGATATTTTTCAGGTTTTTGTCAACATGTTTTCAAAGTCGTCTGCTGCAGATTTGTTGTATGTGGGAAGGGGTTAACACAAACAAAATAGAAGCTATAGCCCCAGTCCCTGGAAGCCATATTTATCTTCCAATAAATATGGCTGCAACACTTTTTTTCGCATTTCCTGCAAATTAAACTTGAAGCCGATTCAGAGGAATAACCTTACCCTTTCGCAAGTACAACACATATGCAGCACACGACTTTGACATATTTCATATCTATCAAATTATCTTGAAAGCAGATTAAGAGGAGAAGATCTTTAAACCTTTCTCAATTAAACCCTTTTCTCTTTTCACCAGGTGGCATTGTTTTTTAGTCAATCAATATCTTTTGTATAAATCATTGGAATAAATTTCTACTGAATCATTTCAAAATCAGACCAGCACTTTCACAGGACTGGAATTCTCAAACTTTGTCCTTTTGCCCCTTTTCTGATGTCGCCCGGTGGCTATGTTACCCAACCAATCAATATGGCTAAGGAACATTTCTGCTGAATTATTTCGAAATCGAGACGAACACTTTCACAGAAATGGAATCTTAAAAGTGTTGTCATTTTGCCTCTTTACTGATGACGCCTGGCTACCATATTTTTCAACCAATAAATATGGCTTGAACATGATTTGTACAGATTAACCCTAGAAAAATTACTACCAAATAATCTTTGAATATGACAAGCACATTTAAAGGAGAAGAATTGATGCATTATCTCCCAATCCCTTCTTATGCTGCCTCAACCAATGTTCTAAATAGAATTTAAATCTTTGAATAATTTTGAATTACGACCACTCAAGGAAACATTGCTCTGAAGCTATGAAGTAGTGCTTAAGGAGGAGATGTTTGAAGCTAAGAGCTAACGGCAGAAGGACAGAGAGTGATCAGGATAGATCACATTGAGCCTTTGTCTCAGGTAATCCAAAAACATTTGAAGTAGAAATTGCACACAATGTTTCCAATATTTGTCTGTTGCATATGTGTCAAAGTGGTCAGCATATTTTTTTAAACTTACATTTATACTGACTTGGCTTCATGTTCCATTCCCCGACACAGACAGTGTTGATGCAACAGACAACTTTTCTACATTTTAAACACATCTAAAACAAGAGGGGGCTGGATGTCCCTGGCTCGCTCACCCGAGTTTTTCAATATGATGTAAAGCCAACTACAGAATCTAATTTAGCTGTCAGGTAAGCTTATAAAAGAGGCACAATGCCAAGAATAGCTCCACTTGCCACAAGGCAATAACCCAACTAATATTGTCTGTCTTTTGTCAAATTAATATGTCTTTGGGGAGGGGGGGGGGGGGGACTGTTAAGTATATTTTCCTAAATATCTCTATGTAAAACAGGTTACCCCAGGGGCTGGGCCAATTTTGACAAGGGCATAATTTGAACAAACTTGGAAGAGCTCCCCAGACAATGCTACAAACCACATATCTAATCTATAGGCTTTTTGGTTTCAGACAAAAACATTTTCAAAGTTTTTCTCTATATATCTCTGTAAATTAGGTGACCACCGGGTTGGGGCCAATTTTACAACAGGGAAATAATTTGAACATTCTATTATCTTTGTAGAGGATCACCGGACAATGTTACGCACCAAACAGCTCAAGCCCTCTCAGTTTCTGACTTGTGCCCTGTAAAGGTTGTATCTCAAGCGGTTTATGAGGAGAAGTTGTTTGTAGGAAAATGTGAACAGACAGACAGACGACGACGGACGATGAGTGATCACAATAGCTCACCCTGCACTTCGTGCTCACTTGAGCTATAAAACAAGCACAACTTCTAAAAAAATATATATGAATAAAGTTTTATGTGTTCTACTTATATATGAAGTCAACATAACTTTGTAAATCAACCCCAATTGTTAGAATGATTAGTTTAATGTATGAATAAAGTTATATCTGTTTTACTTATATAACTTTGTAAATTAACCCCAATTGTTAGAAAGATTGACTTAATGTATGAATAATGTTCTATCTGTTCTATTTATATTTGAAGTCCATAACACTTTGTAAATTAAACCTAGTTGTAAGAATGATTGATTTAATGCATAAATATTGTTCTATCTGTTTTCCTTATATATTTTAGTCGCCATAACTTTGTAAATTATAATGATTGATTCGAGTTTTCAACAGTATTTTAGATTAAGTATGATGCTCCGTTCTGGTAAATTACCCAGGAAACGCAGAGATATACCTGTTATACTATTGAAAACGGCATTAAACACCATTCAAACAATCACGAGAAAGAATAAACGGTGTAGCTGGGTTATAAGTTGTGATGCTAGTCTCTCCCGTAACATAGGGGACTTTTGACACGGATACTTTTAACCCCCCCCCCCCCCCTTTACCACATATAACAAATCTGCAGCAGACGACTTAAATATTAAAGTGTGCAATTATTGAATTCAGTTCAAACACTGTGGCAAATGAAGAGATTGCTCAATTTTCCATTAGATGGATCTGAAATTGCATATCAGTTTACACCATTAACAACAGTATTTCAGAATCATTACTGGCAAAAGTTAACTTGCTCATTATCCCTTGGGTGAATAACCAGATATAGCCTTGGAAATGTGCTGTGCCAAATGTCTCTCAACTGTAACCGCCTTGATTAAGGATTGAAATGAAGACGCCAGGTTCAAATTCGTCCCAATGCAGTACATCTCTAACCTCTCTAACCACTCGACCAATGCAGATTGCTAGTAAATGATTTAAGACTTTGGTATAATGTTTGGCTAGATGTTCAGTCTTAAACCAAAAAGAACGTATTGCTGCCTATCCTTCTTCCTAAAACAAAAACGATTGTCAAAATATGGCATTGTTTGGAAGCTACATAAAATTTCAATCTCTTCCTTTAAATAATGATAAAAACTTAACAAATAATATTTTTTTTTTTATCCAGTTCAGTTGGCTCAGTTTTGTTTTTATCGTCATCATCATTTGGCATAATCAACATTGTCATCATTAAAATTATATACAATGTCATCATAATTTGACATCATTAACACTGTCATTATCATAATCATATTCAATGTTATCATCATTGCTATCAACATTGTCATAATCAAAATTATGTTCACTATCACTATCATCAACATCATTATAACATAATCAACTGTCATCATTGTCGTCCCAATCCACATCATCATAACGTAATCAACACTGTCATCATCACTGCCATCCACATCTTCATACCATAATCAACACTGTCTTCATCATTGTAATCCACATCATCATAACATAATCAACAATCATCATCGATATCATCCACATCATCATAACGTTATCAACAATGTCATCATCATTGTCATCCACATTATCATTACACAATCAACAATATCATTATCATTGTGATCCACATCATCATAACATTATCAACAGTTATCATCATTGTCATTGTGATCCACATCATCATAACGTTATCAACAGTCATCATCATTGTCATTGTTATCCACATAATCATAACGTTATCAACTGTCACCATCATTGTCATTGTCATCAACATCATCATAAAATATTAAATCAACACTGTCATCCACATCATCATTTTACATTATCGCCACAGCATCCATATAAGAGCCATCCTCATCTCTAATATACTGGTCCCATTCATCAGAACATGGACCTTTCTCTCTTTTATATCCTTGCATCCATATTGCCCTCTTCTTTTCTATTTCCTTGCGCTCTTCAGGATCAATCATTTTAACTTCGTCGTCGTCGTCATCATCTTCTAGTTGTTTTGTGTCTTCTTGGCTTTCTCTATCTGGGCTTTCACGCCTTCCCAATCCATCTTCAATATATTCGCCAAAATGTCTTTCAATGTGTTATAGGACACATTTGTATTGCTTTTTTTCCCACTGAAGAAGAACTACTAGAGTTCGGTTAATATCCAAAGAGTACGTTTCCTCTATCTGTTCTATGTTAGGATATGAAAGAGAGAGTGGCTTCCGTAACTTCTTATATTTTCCGTCGAAAATATTAGCAACTTCCAGAAGCTCTCTCTCTGTTGGCATATCTGTACCTAGTTTTGTTTCAAACCATTTGACAATTTTCCGCATGGAAATCTCCTCCTCTCGGCATTTTTCATTCTACAAGTATATCCTAAGCACCTTCAATATGGCAGATTTGATGTTGCCAACTGTTGGTGTTTCTTAACAAACTTTCTTCCATCCTAAAAGAGTCTTCTTAATACGTGTTTTGATGTCCCTCTTCTCCATGTTAATTTGTTCAATTGTTTGGAAATTCAAAACAAGCTCAATTCCAAGGAGAGTGTATTCTTTTCCAATATGTTCTGACAATTCCGCTAGATGTAATTCCGTTATCTCAACGCCATCTGGATTTGCTCTGAACAAATTAAAAGCTCTTTCGCGTAAATCTCGCAGTTTTGCAACTTTGCATTTTTCATTTCTTTCGGAGAACCATTTGGATAGAGATGCATCTCTACCTATAGTATGATCGTTTTCGCAATTTAGTTCTTCTTCCTTAGCAAAGGATTTAACAAGGAGCATCTTGGATTTCTCAGTGATCTTTTCTTTTGGAGCAAGCTCAGTGCCTTCTGTTCCGACGTGTACATTTGCTTCATCTTCTACACATTTTGGACATTTAATGTATTCATCATATTTGGTGTTCTGATTGTCTTCAACGTCTCCGGTAAAGTTACGATGGATACTAAATAACCCTCGGATCATTTGCTTAACGTGCTGAAGAACTTTTGCGCAAATTGGTCCGTCTATAGGTTTCTTTAAGTGCGTACACAGGAAAATGCATGTATATAATGTTATCCTTCCACCAAAGTGATAACCACATGGTTTCCCCCCGGGTTTAACAGAAATCTTCCCATGCCATTGAAGACCATTAGCTGATCTCATTTGTATTTAGGAACTTCCTATTGTCTTATGCAAGTAGCCATAAGATAATCACACACAAATGCTGGAAGGAAATCCTTCTTGAATACCATACACAGTATAGGTGTCGATTTTGCATCTGGTGTTTTGCATTTCAGTTCCAATTATAGTGGCTTGAGTGACAATACGCATGGAACAACATAGTAATCTTCTGTGGTGTCTTCTAGCTGTTTGGCATCATAATAAAGCACATTTCCCAGAGCATGCTGGAAGTTTAGGAAAAGTTGAATCTGTTTTCTATCTGTTAATGACAATTCAGTGTCCCTATCAATTTGTTCCAGTGTTTCTAGCTCCTTTAAAGCACTGTTTTCATTTGTATTATCAGTGTCATCTGCTTTGTTTCCAGCTCCATCTTTTAATTCGCTCTTACTTTGTATTGCCTTTGCACATTTGGCATTGCTTTCATTAGTTGTTGAACTTCCTGTATTGTTTTGACTCGCATCTGCAGTTTTGCTTGACTGGTTTTCTGACTTCTATGGACCTTTCCAAAGGTATCCATTTCATGGGAACCCGCTCATTCCAGAAGGGCTGTTTCTCGGCAATGCTAGACAACCCATTTTTCAGAGCACTGACAACGTCTGCTGGGTCATATCTGCTGACGAAAAACTTCTTCCGGTGAACAAGTTTTATTACTTCAGAATCAGCAAACGACTTTAAAGCTTCATTAAAGTACTCCTCCTTGTACATCTCCAAAATGTTCTTATCCTTACTACACTCTTCTTCATATTTGTTTTATTACAACATCTTTAAATGTTCCTACTAATACAATTGTGGGACGATACAGCGTTGAGGAATATTTTCTTGATGCGGTGTAGGTGTTAATACTATTCATCCAACACTTGAAGGCATCCCTACAAGTAAAACCTGTTGGCATTGATGTAGCTCTGTCTAAACCATCGTTGTCAAGCTTTTCTAGAACTGGTGCATCCAGCTCTTGGCTGATGTTTAACACCAACAGATATATAGCCCTTGCACTAAGGAAGAAATGATGGTTGGAGTAGTAAATTTTACACAGTTGTTATTCGTCTTATTTGACGAGCTTTTTATTTTCGTCGACAGCAGCCTTTAATTTATCGACATACTCTTTGGTTGTCGGCTCCGAATCTGTTAATCGTTTAAGATTTTGTATTGTGGATTCCAAAACAGCTTTAGGCTTTTTCTCATTAACTGGCATTGGGACTTCAACTTTAGGTTTTATTGATTCTTTGTGCAAAATATTAACTTTAACTTCTTTGGAATATTTTCTTCGTCCTGTTCCTTAACATCCAAACTTTCTGGCGATTTTCTTTCAATGGCTACACTTGGTTCTTTTGCGTTCAAATGAGCATGTGAAATACGACTCTCTCGTAGTGTTTATTCTTCTTTGCTTCTAAATCAGTCACCTCACATTTATTGTTGTCATCTACTTCACAAGCATTCACTGACACATCTATACCGATAGTGCTTTGAACATTTGATACCTCTTCATTGCACATCCTTCTTATGATCGTAGTTTTACCAACTCCAAACATGCCGTCTACCTTTAAACGAATATGTCTAACACATTCATATCCCCCATTTAAGATTTCGTAATACTTATTCAGAGTTGCTTCATCCAATTGCTTCTCTCCCAAGGATACTACTCATTATGTTCCATATGTATGTGGCAAGATTCGAATCCAGCTTCAGTTCTATCAGATACCTCACGCCTTGTTTGATTAAATTGACTGATATCCCCCTTCAAAACATCGTCAAATCTGTGAACTCATCAATAAATTCTTCAACCTTTGTGTCATCATCTTCTGTTTTCATTTCTATAGCTGTCCTGATTATGCTAATAAATATGAACGTTTCATTTTCGGCAAGATTTTCTGTAATCTGTCAGAGTATTTTGTCAACTCGATTGAACAAGACATCATTTGTTGGCTGATCCAAACCGTCTCAGTTGTATCGGAAGATTCCATTTTACCTGAAAATATATCCAAGTAAAATATGTTTATTGTATTGTGTTGTTTAGTCATTTTCATTTTTTTTCAGTTTTATCACTGCATTTCCTGGGTAAGTTATCAGTACCACTGGTCAATTTATACTGACACAAGTGGTCAATCCTAACGCTTACCCAAAAATCCCAAGCGCCATGGAGGCAAATCCATCACTAGTTGTTATTCACTACCATTTCTAAAGTCTTTGGTATGATCAAATCATTGGCTTCCTACCATTGGCAGACACTAGACTTAAACAAACTAGAGCTATCACTGAATGTGATATCCCGAACTCCGCCATGATAGGAAATTCCAACCAGTAGTACTAAAAGTATTCTCCAGACAAGAAAAAAGTAAGAAAGGGCAATAACTCATTTATTAGCAAAAGTAGAGTTATGGTAACTGTACACTGCACCTCTTCTAATTGTGCTCTACCATTGAACGTAATTCTATTAATTTTCATCCCGTTGTTTCAAAGTTATTTTGCGGACAAGAAACACATAACAAAGGGCAATAACTCAAATAGAGTTATGGTTAATGTATACTGCACTGCCTCATATTGTGCTTAACAATTTATGATTTGTTATTAGATTCCATCAAGAAGTTGTCAAGTTATTCTCTGGACAAGAAAAAGTAACAAAGGGCAATAACTGTGTAATTAGGTAAAATTGAGTTATGGTTGATGTACACTGCACGTTGCTCTCATTGTGCTCTACCATTGTATTTAGTTTTATTAATTTCCATCCTGTTGTTTTAAAGTTATTCTCCGGACAAGAAAGAAATAACAAAGGGCAGCAACTCTGTAATAAGCTCAAATAGAACAAGACATTGCAAGAGTTACGAACGTTTCCCACACTCTATTAGGAACACATGTACTAAGTTTAAAGTCTCTATCACTTATCGTTTTTGAGTTATACAAGCCAAAAAAAATCGACCAATTAGAAACGTGTATTCGGTCATGCGCTAATACACTTGAGAAAGTAGTACTACTTGATTAGGAACACATGTACTAAGTTTCATCACTTTTCGTTATTGAGTTATTCAAGGCCAAAATTAGACCAAGCAAAAGCGAGTATTCGGTCATGCACAAATACACGTGAAAAAGTAGTATCACTTCATTAGGAACACATGTACTAAGTTTCAAGTCTCTATCACTGTTCGTTATCGAGTTATACAAGCTCAACAAATCAACCAATTATTAAAATATTGAACAAGGGGAGATAACTTTGCAACAAAGTGGCCGAGAGTTAAAATTCTTGCAATGTGCACAACTTCACATTGCCATCTATCTATGTTCCAAGTTTCAATCAATTCCATCAGGTAGTTTATGAGTTCTGCTCTGGACAAAGTTTACACTATTAAACTATTGAACAATGGGAGATAACTTTGCAACAAAGTGGCCCCAGAGTTATAATTCTTGCAAGGTGCACAATTTCACATTGCCATCTATCTATGTTCCAAGTTTCAATATTATCTGACCATTCGTTCACAAGATATCGCTCGGACAACGATTGGATAGGAGAAAAAAAAAGAAAAAAAGAAAGAAAGAAAGAAAGAAAGAAAGAAAGAAAATAAAGTATAAAAACAATACGATTCCCAACCAAAGGTTGGGGAATAGTAATTGTGGTTATTGTAGATTGCACTGCCTCTCAGTGTGCTTTACCATTGTATAAATTTGTATAAGTTATTCTCCGGACAAGAAAAAGTAACAAAGGGCAATTACTCTGTAATTAGGTACAATAGAGTAATGGTTCCTGTAAACTGCACTTCCTCTTATTGTGCCCTACCAGTGTATGAAGTTTTATTAACATTAATCCTTCAGCTTTAAAGATTTTCTCCGGACAGTAAGAAAGGGTAATAAAAGTTATTCTCCGGATAAGAAAAAAAGAAAGGAAGGGCAATAATTCTGTAACTAGCTCAAAAGAGTTATGGTTCTTGTACACTGCACTGCCTCTAATTGTGCTTTACCATTGTATGGATTTTTATTAGATTCCATCTAGTAGTTTTCAAGTTATTCTCCGGACGAGGAAAAGTAGCAAAGTGCAATAACTCTGTATTTAGTATAATAGAGTTAATTGCAGTGGACCGACCAACCAACTGACAGGCCACATGGTGACTCCTATATACCCCATTCAAACGTCGTTTGTCGGGGGTATATTGACTTGGTAAAGACATGCACATTTTTCCTAGGATCAAGTGTACCAAGTTTCTTTTGAAAAGAGTTTTTGGGACATTCCTAGCATGCTTTTCGAAAAGTCGACTTACGGCTGCAACCGAGTCTAACAATTGTATAAATCCGCAAAAGTTTTGTCTTTTATGGGTTGCCATCTGCTTTACAATGATTTTATTGGTTCGACGGAATAACGAAAATCTAGCCGCTTGCATTTGTAAGTCAAAAGAGTGAAACACACTCTGAACTATGATTGACCTCAATGTCAGTCTTGTTAGTAAACGTTGACCGTGCTTTGAGCCCAACAAGTCTACAATAGTCAACTTAGAATACATATAGTGAAATATGCAAGTCACTGTAAATCAAATTTTAATTATTGAAAGGAGTTGAAACAATTGTGGCAAAAGAAGAAATTGTCTACGATATTTTCGAATGTCGTCTACTGCACATGCGTCAAAAATCATTTGTAAGCTGGAAAGGATTACATCGTTTCCATGATAACTGAACACTTTCCGGGATACTATAACAGTCGAATATTTAAACTATTTTGATAAATGGAGCCATTGCTGACAAAGAGCAATTCCTCCTTTTCACACAATGCTTTCAAAACTGTTTCAAATAAATTATTTTTATACTTAAGCTTTTAAAAAGTTTTACTGCATATATTCTTTTACTCTTTCCCCCCTTTCAGACACATTTTGAATAACATGCAACAGATGAAGGATAATGAGCAATTTTGCTTTACATCTAGGGGAAAATATGGACAGAAATTATTGAAAATAGTTGAAACCTTTGTGGAAAAAGAGGAAATGCCTTTTGGGTCATGATAAGCAATTTTTCCTCTTGTTACGATGTATTCAAATGTCATCTGATGCACATGCGTCAAAAAGTGACTGTAAGCGGCAAATGATTGAACCGTTTACGTTATAGCTACTTAGTTACATACGAATATTGAAAATATTTTTGGAAACGGAGCAATTGCTGACAATTAGCAATTCCTCCTTTTTAAACAATGCTTTCAAACATGAATCAAGTTTGTTTTTTCTATGATCTAGATAACAAAAAGTAATTCGTTTAACCCTTTCCCCTTTTAGACACATTTTGACTAACCTTAAGCCATGTTCAATGTCGTTTGCTGTATATCTAGTCTATGTTGTCAAGGGTTAGAAAGACCATAAACATATCATATGTAAACTTGTTATTACATAAGCACTATTGGCGTAGTCGTCCAAAGAGAAGAGAGAGTCCTACTGTGAATATATGCCATGACAGAATGGTACTAACGGTCTCGCAGCTACTGGGGAATTGTGGGTAAAACAGGACGTGTTTTATGTTGAAAAATCTCATATGTCGCAGGAAAAGATATTTGTCCGTCATTCCGTTTGTCTGTCTGTCAGTATGTCGATCCAACTAGGAAATGTAAAGTCAATTTTCAAATCAGAGATTAGATAATTTCAGCATACATAAGAGTTAAAACTGCCTGGTCAAGATTTATTTTATTTGTGAGACGCTTCTTGCGATTTTTGGACTAAAATTTTTAATGTACATGTAGTTGCTTTTGCGTAAATTGAAGAGACTCAACATCCGTCAACATGTAATCTAGTCCTGGTTTATCTATTGACAAATAAACTAGAAATGTAGCCTAAAAGGTTTTTGTCAATTGACCTTGTTTCGGAGATTCATTTAAACTGCATATTGCTAGATGCGGCTTATATGTGATGACAAATACATTACCAATACCATAACATGTTAAAACTTTTTTTAGACACAAACGTGTTTTGACGCATCGAAACTAGTTTTCTGTAATCAATAAGTTATGTGCTGTCTGTCTGTAAAGCTTGGAGGCATAATCCGGCATCCGACCGGCCATCTGTTAGAATGTACATTAGGGGTGAGTACCTGTTATCATATCGTATCGAACAGCGGTATAAAGGGTTCGATCAATATATCGTATCGAACGTTTCTAAATCGATCAAAACAAGAGTAATTTAAAAAACGTTATTTTAGTTTCTGACAGGATCCAATCGACCCGTTCACATTTCTGGCCAACTGGCATAATTTTAACGTTTTACCTTGATTTTCTGACAAAACAAAATATAATTCTCGACCAGTCGCCGTTATTAACAGGTCAAATTACGTTAAATACATCCGCAGACTTGCGGATGTACACCCAAATAGTCCCTAAAAATCCTCTGTTTGCATAGAAATTAGTGTATACCATCACCAGAATGCATTGAGTATATGACATTGAGTTTAAATGCAATGTGAATGTGTATAGGATGCACTGGAAATGATTGATTTTATCACTTTTAGTATTTTGACTTTTGTTTGAAAGTGAAAGTAGGGAATGCTAAATACCGGTTTTGTCAGGGCCTGATTTGGTCCGAAATAACGGTTACAATTTTCGCCTTGTCAGTTGTTTCTTGCATAATACATGACCCCCCACCCCACACATTTTCTTTGGATTGTTTTAAAGCTTAGAAGTAGCTCTTTTCAATGAAATAGGGTGTTCTAAATGAGAAACGGTTAGAAAGTGTAACAATTGAGAACTGAAACTGGTCGTTTTACATGGAAACAAAGAAGGAGCTTATTTGGTGTATTGTAACCTACAATTTTAAAAAAAATTCTTACATTTTCTGTACATTCATTCAGGTGTAGCTTTTCTTTACCGAATATGATAATTAAACGAATAAAATATTAACGAAATAATTATATATCTTATTCATATATATAAAAAGTATAGAGAGTTGGGTGATATTTCGTTTAATTTGTTTGGACCTTTTTCATCTAGTCAATTTAACCGCGTATTGGAAGGAAACAAAATGGCAGACGATTCAAATTGTTCGCTGACGTGATGCATATTTTTAGATATGATTTATTTAATCGTTGCAATACCTGTCTTTGATGTTAACACTATGATAACATTGATCGCGCCGGTCAGATAAATGTGAAAGGAAAACTACTCATTGAAGACGAATGCATAACGAAAGCCTTTAGATGATGTCGATTAAAACGTTTGGAAATAAACTTACTTGATAAAAGCATCTACCTAGTATTGTAAGCCTTATTCAAACAGACAACAACTTATTATTCAGTAGCATACTGCATAGCTGTTATATTGAAATTCATAATTTTGTAAAAGAAAATCCCTATTTTTCACAATTTCCTTGGTACCGGATCGATTCATAATTTAGGGGAAAAAATAATCTATAATTTGAAATTAATATTAGAAATGACTTATATGTTACTCTACCTATAAGGCCTAAAGAAAATGGTTTTTTCTGGTTACTCGACCTACCCTGTTTTTTTTACCCCCTATCGCATTTTCTTTGGAGGAAAACGATAAAATCGGACATATTTATTCGTCCGCAATAAGAAAACATTTTCATAGGATGCAAAAAAAAAACAAACTACCTAACCGACCCATATTTATTTCAGGCCGTAACCAGAAACAAACCAATTATTTTGTAAGGCCTAACGTTTTTAGCTTCATTGATAAAAAAGAACCTGGTAGACTCTAACTTTTAACAAATAAAACCAATTTCTTCAATACAAAAGCAAAAGAATAAATGTTTCTTAAAGTTGCATTTCTGTAGAAATTCTTAAAAAAAAATGAGTAAAATAACAATCGTTTTCCCTTATAAACCTTTATGAGGTGATGCTTGATTCTAATTAGACTGTAATATGAGAAAGCTTTCATATTTTAATTATTAAATAAAAATAGTTTTTTCCCTGCTCGGTAGGTACCGATTAAGGAATTGCAAGAAATAACAGGACCGTATCACAACTCAAGTATACTTCTTTAAAGGTTGGGGTCCAATACAAACATTGGGGTGTGGGGGTTGGGGGGGGGGGGGGGGGGGGGTAAATATACAGCATTTATATTACTTTTCAAAGCACTAGATAAACATGCTTATTGTGTATACATTGTATATGCCTCATTAGGGGGGGGGGGGGGGGGGGGGGTGTAAGTATACAGCATTTATATTACTTTTCAAAGCACTAGATAAACATGCTTATTGTGTATACATTGCATATGCCTCATTGCACTGAGTGTGTTTTTATAACAGTTATGTACATTTTATCTCACCACGATTTGTATATGACACCCTACCTCTACATACGTCGAATAAAGTTGTGTTTACGATTCTAAGCGTTATGATGTACATGAATGGGTCCGTTTTTAACATCCTGAAATCTTGGAGAAAAGTATAATTCGTGATTGTGTGCTCTTGTGTAACACGTTTGTGGTTAATCCCAAACCCATTCAGCTTCTTATTTTTAGAAAAATCGATTTGAACTTTTTTTACATGAATTTCTCCCCTCTGGATATTGCCACTTTAATAGTTTTATTTTTCTTTCATTCATGGAAAATATCAAACGATAAATCAGATATCGGTCATTTGTATCGATACAGATTAGACTGTAACCAAAGAAACATTTTTACAAAATTATTTAACAAGAGCTGTCGGAGGACAGTGCGCTCCGCATTTTTGTGCTTGCCAATAAAACAAAACTGTTACGGGTGGTACAGATAACATAACCAAGTACTTTATCATATCATTTATAAGCAACAAAGTACTTTATAAGTCGAAAAAGGTTCATCATTCTTACAAAAACAAATTTATGCACACTTAGCTGTTGGTAATGATTGTAAAAAGATTTTTGTAAGTGTTTAAGCTATATCTATTTTTTTTGAAAAAAAATAATTTAGTATGAATAACTTAACCAAAATTCTCAATCGAAAAAGGGCCATAATTCATTAAAAACCTTGACAGAGTTATGTACTCTTGTCTGTTGATGGAGGTAATGATGGTGAATAAGTATTGTAAGTGTATAAGCTATATCTCTAATGGTTTTGAAAAAAGGAGGGGTGGTACGAAAAACTTAACCAAAATTCTAAGTCGAAAAAGGGCCATAGTTCTTACAAAAACATGGACAGAGTTATGAATTCTTGTCTGTTGCTAGAAGTAATGATTGTGAAAAAGTGTTGTAAGTTTCAAAGCAATATCTGTAATGGTTTTGAAAATAAGTGAATTGGTACAAAAAACTTAACCAACATTCAAAGTCGAAAAAGGGCCATAATTTTTAAAGAAAAACTTAACAGAGTTATGTACTCTTGTCTGTTGATGGAGGTAATGGTAATGCATAAGCTTTATAGGTTTCGAAGCAAAATCTCTTCTGGTTTTGAAAAAACGTGAATTGGAACCCAAACTTAACCAAAATTCCAAGTTGAAAACGGGCCATAATTCTTACAAAAACCTTGACAGAGTTATGTACTCTTGTCTGTTGATGGAAGTACTGATGGTGAATAGAAGTGTTGTCAGTTTCAAAGCAATATCTGTAATGCTTTTGACAAAAAGTGAATTGATACAAAAAACTAAACCAAATTGTGACATCAACGCCGACGCCGAGGCCAGTGGTAGGGCTAGCCTTTTTTTCTCGAAAAGTCGAGCTAAAAACAAGTATTTTCGGAGAGAAGATTTTTTTTAAAGTTTACACTATATGCATATAAGGCAAAACATCCCGCCCCCTGGTGGCCATGTTTTTTACCAATTAAAATGGCTTGAAGGAATCTGATAGAGGGTCACCCAAGGAACATTTCTACAAAATTATTTGAAAACTTACGTTGTGGGTACTCAAAAGAATCGTCTCACATAGATACTTTTTTGAGTACCCACAACATAGGTTTTGGAGGTCAAATAATAATTTTAGAGCATGAAAAACGCTCCTTATCTGGTCTTTTCTAAAGGTTAAGTTCGATTTTCATGGAGCACAGTTCAAAACGTTTTCTTCCTGTTCCTTTTAAATCCACCAATACATTGAAGGCACATTTCCTAATAGTCAGCCAGGGAAAATGATACAGATAAGGAGGTTAATTCAGCTCTTTTTTCCACAATTTCTCTCTTACTATTAAAGTGAACCTTATGTTGTGTGTACTCAAAAGAATCGTCTCACTGAGACGATTTCTTTAAATACCACAACACAGGGTTAGAGGATCAAATAACGCCCGTTATCTACTTCCTATTGGCCGAGTTAAACCGGAGGTCCGGTCGTTGCCGATTGTTGTCGGAGATATATATCTCTGATGTGCAATAAAGTATTTATATATTTATAAATAAACAACGTAAATGGTAATTGTATATGCGATGTTTTATTTTCTGCACATACAACTTTTTGTTGAAAATATATGTCAATGAATTTTTGTGAAGAATTGTTCATTACATGTAATGTACACATAGTTAATGAAAATAACACATTCTCCAAAATTGATCATGTTTTACCTGTAAACGAATCCTGTACAGCTGATCCGTAAACTTAAAGTCGTTTTTAACCTGTCCGAAAACGAAATAGAAGATGTGTCGTTTTTTTTAACCAGGTGTGTTTATTTCGTACTTATAGTAGTCGTACTTACTAATGATAAATATACAGGCTCATCTGAACCTACACTCATATGGCACAATGCTCGTCATACCATAAACAGGGGAGACAATGTACCACTGTTTAAGCCGTACCAATTATTGACTAATTTGACTGTTATCTGCTCTTGTTATCATTTTGCTAATTAAAAAATTACCGGACATTTACGTAATATTCGGTGTGTATACATCGATAGTGATGCCGGAGGGCAGTGAAGAGATACACAGGATACGTCATTGGTTATGCTGGTAATATATAGGGTAATAAAACTCGGGTTTTAAGATTTCGATATTTTTTAATAAATTTATCGAACCCCGATGCTAACCACTTAGAAGATTCTTGAAAAGACAATGTTTTCAACTTTATTCAATTGTTATAAAGTTGTTATATGCTTATTTTTTATTTAGTTTTAGATCAACTGAACTGAAGACTCAAGTCTGTCTTTCTGAATCTTGGTAGTATTTTCAATGGTAAAATGACTTCAATTGCACAACTGCCTATAATCAATAAAGATGAACGGCTGGAGTTTTGGAGACTTTTTATAATTAAAGAACATTCACAACTTCGCGTAGTCAATAGAAATGTAATTTATGATTATGTTAACTTGGCTACTGTTTTTTGTATATGCCTCGCAATTGTTTACTATAGCACCAGCTTCAATTATTTAAGTGCTGTTAATTAATCCTTTCCAACATACAACAACTCTGCAACAGACGACTTTGGAAACACATAGGCGAATAAAATTATTAAATTTCTTTAAATTATATTATAATAATCGAATATATTTGAATATATTGCGGCAACAGAATACATTGAGCAAAATAAGACCAATTTCTCCTTTGCGCACAATGTTTCCAAAAGTCGTCTGCTAAACATGCATCAATAAAAAGACGGTTTGCAAATGCATTATAGATATGCAGGATGCGCGTAAATGCGTAAATATATGGGAAAATGTTTTTAAGTCCCATTATCGTAAAATCTGAAAATAATTCGGAAAAATGAGACTTATATATAAATAAGGTAAATAAATAGGCATATATATACTTAAATATGTTTTATTATGAAGTATATTTAGTTAAGATTCTTATACAGCCTTATTTATTGGGAGCGTGGAATGCCTATTTCGATTTACTTATTGCCAGTCATTTTTTTCATGCACTGGATCAGTTCAATGAATTTTTATATTTTGCGCAATGTGGTAGCTACTCCTAGTTCTTTTAATTTGAGTTTAAGGCCAGGGAAAGCTTAATTCATTCGGACATTTCCGAGAACTGACCGGATCATCTTGCACTCCGCAGTCTTAACATTCCATTAATTGAATCCCGTGTCTGGTACCTTCGTTTGTTTCTTGTAATACTAGACATATATTCGAGTTCCATTAAACAAATTGTTAAAAATTGAAAATAATTGAAATTGTCTTTTTTATTTTTACCAAATGAGCAATCAGAGACATATTTATTTGTGAAATAATTTATCAGAAAATGTAAATCGTCGGAATCGGAATCGAGAAAGCTGACCTGTGGAGCAGATGTAATATCTACATTATCGGATTTTTTCTTAATCGTGTTGAAAAATATAGACTGTGTACAATTAGACACAATACACACACGACAAACCAATTAACATATGTCCCAGTATAAATATTCCGATAATACTCGGTAAACATCGGGAGCTTTCGCTAGCAATCACGGAAACCTATATTTACGCTGAAAAGTTAGTAGTACTTATATAAAATGTTAAAAAGGACCAAAATGTTATTACTTTATTGTAATAAAATATATGTCAAATAAAAGGTAAATGAGTTTTCTACATTATGCCGTAAGTGCACTGTTAAATTTTTATTTCTAAAAAATGATATTCACTGAAGAACGTGTATAAATTAGCGGAAAAATACCATTTTCTTAACGGTTTATATGTAATAAAGAGGGAAATTAGGGTGACTGTATTCAAAGTTAAAAAGGACCAAAATATTATTAATATAAAACAAAAATATATTTATATTCAGGAGATATTTTTCTTGAAAACTTGATGAGTGCCTTTTTAAATTTTTGAAAAATAAAATTGTTATTGAGTAAAAACTAAAAAGTTGCTCTATAACTCCATGTAATTTTAGTTATCGATTTTTGACAGTCGCTGATTCTCATAGTTGGATATGTTTAGGAAATGCCAATGTGTACCTATTACCCATGGACGGGCTATACAGTTAGAAGCTTCTGTAGAAGTTTATATCCTTGTCCCACATACAGACGCTTTTTGACGCCTCTGCAGCAGATGACTTTTGAAAACATTGTGGCGAAAGGAAAAAATGCTCATAATGACCATTTCTCCTTTTGTTACAATGTTTTCAACTTAATTGAACAATTAAACTCTCGTTTGTGAGAGATTTTTTCATGTTTTTGCCTATATGTTTCAAAGTCGTCTGCTGCAGATTTTGGAAAGGGTTATAAGACGGGACAGAGGTACAGGCTGATCTGAACCTTACGTTGTGTAATGTCAATGTGTACCTATCACCCATGGACGGGTTATATAATGTAATATATTTAATATTAGTATGTGTACTTTCTGTGTAATTTCTGTGTATCTTGACCAAGGGAACTCCACCGGTTTCAAATCCCCGACGCTAACCACTCGACCACGGCGGATTCCTCACTAGGCCTGCAAGATTCAAGATACACAAAATGTACACGCACTATAATTAACGACATCTGCAGCAAACAACTTTTAAAAACATTGTGGCAGACGGAGAAATTGATCATAATGGTCAAATGGGGATGTTTTACCTTTTGAAACTTTATTTTAAACTCTTTTCAAGTACTATTTCAGTTCCATGTTGTCTGCTGCAGATGTTATCTTGGGCGGGAAAGGGTCAACAACGTAGAAAAAGTGTGTATGTCGTTCTGTTTTTGTGGCGATTGGTTTGACAATCGCCACAATGCTAACAGAAACAACAACAACCAACAATATTTACATAGTCGGTTTTGAAAAATCGGTTGATATTTATTTTCCTTACTGCAAACTAATTTACTCACATCCGTTATAGTTCCATCATTGATGCAGATACGCGATTAATAATAATTATGTCAGTGCTACTTTGGTACCGGATTGTTACTAATATTTGAGTTGTATCGAGACATTATCTACATAGAATTAAAATATGTAAATATTATCTTCGTCATGATTTGGCAGATAATAAATATCATTGCGCGTTCTGCCTTGCAAATAACGGCAAATAACTCTGATGAAACTCAAATCTGCAAATTCCAAAAGGTTCTATAAATAGCTCGCGATACTGGTGTTCTTAAATCTCAATATTATAAACGCTTCATTTTGTAGTTGTTTAAATATATGAAAGCGTCTAGATGATAAGACTGGTTTACAAAGGTTTAAAGGACACACGATGTCAGTGTGTACACACGTTATGTATACACGTCTGCACGTTCTAGAGTCAATTAGCAATCAATGCTGAAAGTGTAGCCTTATTTACTTTGGAGATCGAGCATTATAATATACGCCTATATTTTTATAAATTGAACAGTTTGGCAAATAGTGAAATTGTGCTTTTTGTGCATGTTTTGTGTTTGTTATTGCACTCAAAATTTTCGAAGCAGTTTAACAACCTCAGAGACATATAAATACACTGTGTTTATATGTCTCTGACAACCCTCAATCATGCAATGTGAAGGGACTAAATTAAACAGACCTGTTTAATATCGGTCATCATTGAAACAAACACCAAACTAATGGATACTGTTTTCTCTCCTTTCTTGACCATTTTGTCATTTCTAAATATTTTATCTTAATATGGCCTAGCGACCTGGTGATGAACATGTGATTACCCGAACAATTTAGATTACAAATAGCCATTCTAATGAGCTAAAACGGTAGCTAGTCTATCGAGTACCAACTAGATTTTTCATAAATTTGGAATGGCCTAATTTTGAACACATCATGACCAGTTTCAGAACGTAACTAAACAATAACCAAGACAACATTCTGGCAAACTAACATTATTATACTGTCAAAAGATGCAGGGTTGATACATTCTTAAATTGATCCGCACCAGAGTGCACTATTATTGAAAAGCGCAAGCCCTACACCGATATACTGCTTGTTACTTTGCATAATTTTCCATACGATCGCCACTACAGTGCCATTGGCGCTTTGATTAATGTAAAGAGCTATAAATGTGTCTACTTATAATTATAATTTGTGTCAAAGCTCCTGCTAACTTTACTGTTGTGCCAGAAGACCCCTTTCCCACCTGCATTTGGATGCATCTGCAGCAGGGGACTTGTGAAAACAATGTGACATAAGATTGGAAGCAGAATTATTATGTTTGTGAAATACATCCCTGTATTTCGAAAGGTTGTTGTAAAATAGTTTGTGCTTTTCCACAACATTCGGTAGCTTGGTACAAAATGGTTGTAATTGTATGTACTATAAAACTGTTTTATGCCGAGCCATTGAACTATTTTAGTGGGTACTGATTGGCATAAAACATCTTAACCCTTTCCCTCATAAAACATGATGACAAAAGAATAAATTGCTCGTCTCCTTTTGCAACAATGTTTTCATTTTTTTTCAGAAATAATACTTTCATTTATAGAGATTTCCCAATTTTTTGCTTAAATGTGTTCAAAGTCGTCGTCTGCATATTTGCTGTATGTGGGAAAGGGGGGGTTAACTCTGTGTACTATATCATTGTGTAGACTTGTGCATCAATTGTTCATTGGTAAATGTGTAAAAGGTGTCATCTTTCATAAACAAGCAATATTTCTCCCGATCCATGAGTGTTTTCTACTCTGTATCAAAATTTAACTCCTGATTCCCACCAGATACATACTACAGTATTTTCTTCACATGTTTATACTTGGGAATAAAGACTTTAACATGGTAGTATAATGGCTTTCATCCTAGGCGATCAGGGTTGCTGTGGAAAATACCTCGACCGATTCATCGGTGTGAGGAAAAATGTTTATACTTGGGAATAAAGACTTTAACATGGTAGTATAATGGCTTCCATCCTAGGCGATCAGGGTGCTGTGGAAAATACCTCGACCGAAGAAAAATGAGACTGGTAGTGCTGGTTAATTTACCAGAAAACATCGCGATATAACTGAAATACTGTGGAAAATATCTCCTAATCAAAGTGTCACATTATTGAACCAAGTTGAAAACATTGTGGCAAAAAGTGATTTTTTTTTCATTATGAGCAATTTGTCATTTTGCCACAATGTTATAAAAACTAAACTGTAGATAAGATAATAGCAACTTCTTACAAAAACATGATATGCAAAACCAATGTTACATTCATGCAAAAAATCCTTTCCTACGTTTGACAAATGTCAATACAAAAACAAGGGTCAGGTGTAAAACCAGCTAGTTGCTTGGAAAGACTGTTTGTTGTGTGGAGCGAGAAAGCCAGTAAAAACGGTGTCATGGAGTGGTGAACTGTCTGTCGTGATATGACTGAGAAATTGTTGAAAATGGCATTAAACCTAATCAACCAGCCAACATTTATGCAAACAAACCCTTATTCCGCCCGATGCAGGTCCATGCTATGATTGTTAACCCATTGCCACATACAACAATTCTGTAGCAGACGATTTGCAATAAATTTGGACTAATAAAGGAAATCTCATCCAACTAAACTGTACTTATTGAATAAAAGTTGAAAACACTGTGGCAAACGGAGAAATTGTTCATCATGGGCTAGTTTTCCCTTTGCCACATTGTTTTCAAAAGTCGTCTGCTACACATGCATTAAATTGTGGGATTGGTTTAATATTGTACTTACAAAAAGCTGAACAAGCTAAGCAAATGAATTTAAATACAGTGAAGAAATCCCTGTAGCATAGGAATAAGGGACATTTTCCTTTATGCACAATTTCTTGAGATCCAATCCATTGAACGAAAAGTGGTTTTCTGTTTGTCTCAAGAGGGGTAAGGCTTAATTTTCTATAGACATTGTATTTTTCGTTTCTGTTTATTTTCCCAATTTGTTATAAAAATCTTACAAATCCATTTGATCACCGAACTCTTTTACCCTTTCCCACATAAAATAAATCTACAGCAGAAATCTGTGATAACACCTAAACATGAATGTTGAACATTTCTATGAATGAAAGTTTAATAATGAATGTAGTTGGAAACATTGTGGCAACAAGAGAAAATGCTGTTTTTGTCACATTGTATTCAATAATTCTCTGCTGCAAATGCATCTGTAAGAAGGAAAAGGTTAAAACCAACAATGCTGCACAGTTTGCTCCGGATAAATCTAGACAAAGCTGAACAGTTTGTTCCGGGTAAATCTAGACAAGGCTGCACAGTTTGTTCCGGGTAAATCTAGACAAAGATGCACAGTTTGCTCCGGATAAATCTAGACAAAGCTGCAAAGTTTGTTCCGGGTAAATCTAGACAAGGCTGCACAGTTTGTTCCGGGTAAATCTTTGACAAAGATGCACAGTTTGTTCCGAGTAAATCTAGACAAGGCTGCAAAGTTTGTTCCGGGTAAATCTAGACAAAGATGCACAGTTTGCTCCGTATAAATCTACACAAGTTGCACAGTTTGTTCTGGGTAAATCTAGACAAAGATGCACAGTTTGCTCCGAGTAAATCTAGACAAAGATGCACAGTTTGCTCCGGGTAAATCTAGACAAAGATGCACAGTTTGCTCCGTATAAATCTACACAAGTAGCACAGTTTGTTCCGTATAAATCCACACAAGCTGCATAGTTTGTTCCGTATAAATCTTCACAAGCTGCACGGTTTGTTCCGTATAAATCTACACAAGCTGCACAGTTTGCTCCGGGTAAATATAGACAAAGTTGTACAGTTTGATCCGGGTAAATCTAGACAAAGATGCACAGTTTGCTCCTGGTAAATCTAGACAAAGCTTCACAGTTTGCTCCAGGTAATTCTAGAAAAAGCGGCACAGTTTGGTCCTGGCAAATCTAGGCAAAGCTGCACAGTTTGCTCCGGGTAAATCTAGACAAGCTTCACAGTTTGCTCCGGATAAATCTAGACAAAGCTGCACAGTTTGTTCCGGATAAATCTAGACAAGCTGCACAGTTTGCTCCGGGTAAATCTAGACAAAGTTGGAGAGTTTGCTCTGGGTAGATCTACACAAAGCTGCATAGTTGGCTCCGGGGAATTGTAGACAAAGCTGCAGTTTGTTCCGGGTAAATCTAGAAAAAGGTACACGGTTTGCTCCGGTTAAATATAGACAAAGCTGCACTGATTGATCCGGATAAATATAGACAAAGATGCACAGTTTGCTCCGGGTAAATCTAGACAAAGCTACACAGTTTGCTCCAGATAAATCTAGACAAAGATGCACAGTTTGCTCCGGATAAATCTAGACAAAGCTGAACAGTTTGCTCCAGGTAAATATAGACAAAGATGCACAGTTTGCTCCGGATAGATCTAGACAAAGCTTCAGTTTGTTCTGGGTAGATCTACCCAAAGCTGCATAGTTTGCTCCGGGTAAATCTAGACAAAGCTTCAGTTTGCTCCGGGTAAATCTAGACAAAGCTGCACAGTTTGCTTCGGGTAAATATAGACAAAGCTGTACAGTTTGCTCGAGGTAAATCTAGACAAAGCTGCACAGTTTGTTCCGGGTAAATCTAGACAAAGCTGCACAGTTTGATCCGGGTAAATCTAGACAAAGATGCACAGTTTGCTCCTTGTAAATCTAGACAAAGCTGCACAGTTTGCACTGGGTCAATCTAGACAAAGCTGCACAGTTTGCACCTGGTAATTCTAGAAAAAGCTGGACAGTTTGCTTTGGGTCAATCTAGACAAAGCTGCACAGTTTGCTCCGGGTAATTCTAGAGAAGGCTGCACAGTTTGTTTCGGGTAAATCTAGATAAAGCTGCACAGTTTGATCCGGGTCAATAAAGACAAAGCTGCACAGTTTGCTCCATGTAAATCTACAGAGTTTGCTCCGAATAAATCTAGACAAAGCTGCACAGTTTGCTCCTGTTAAATCTAGACAAGTTGCACAGATTGGTCCGGTCAATCTGGACAAAGCTGCACAGTTTGCTCCAGGTAAATCTACAGAGTTTGCTCCGAGTAAATCTAGACAAAGCTGCACAGTTTGCTCTGGGTAAATCTAGACAAGCTGCACAGTTTGCTCCGGATAAATCTAGACAAAGCTGCACAGTTTGTTCCAGATAAATCTAGACAAGCTGCACAGTTGGCTCCGGATAGATCTAGACAAAGCTGAACAGTTTGCTTCGGGTAAATCTAGGCAAAGATGCACAGTTTGCTCTGGGTAAATCTAGACAAAGCTGCACAGTTTGCTCCGGGTAGATCTAGACAAAGCTGAACAGTTTCCTCCGGGTAGATCTACACAAAGCTGCATAGTTTGCTTCGGGTAAATCTAGACAAAGCTGCACAGTTTGATCCGGGTAAATCTAGACAAAGCTGCACAGTTTGCTCTGGGTAAATCTAGACAAGCTGCACAGTTGGCTCCGGGATATTGTAGACAAAGCTGCACAGTTTGTTCCGGGTCAATCTAGAAAAAGCTACACAGTTTGCTCCGGTTAAATATAGACAAAGCTTTACTGATTGATCCGGATAAATATAAACAAAGCTGCACAGTTCTCTCCTGGTAAATATAGACAAAGCTGCACAGTTTGCTCCCGGTAAATCTAGACAAAGCTGCACAGTTTGTTCCGGGTAAATCTAGACAAAGCTGCACAGTTTGCTCCGGGTAAATCTAGACAAAGATGCACAATTCTTCTGGTAGATCTAGAAAAAGCTGCACAGTTTGCTCCGTGTCAATCTAGACAAAGCTGCACAGTTTGCTCCGGGTAATTCTAGACAAAGCTGCACAGTTTGTTCCGGGTAAATCTAGATAAAGCTACACAGTTTGATCCGCGTCAATAAAGATAAAGCTGCACAGTTTGCTCCAGGTAAATCTACACAGTTTGCTCCGGGTAAATCTAGACAAAGCTGCACAGTTCTCTCCTGGTAAATCTAGACAAGCTGCACAGATTGGTCCGGCCAATCTAGACAAAATTGCACAGTTTTCTCCAGGTAAATCTACACAGTTTGCTCCGAGTAAGTCTAGACAAAGCTGAACAGTTTGCTCCGGGTATATCTAGACAAAGCTGCACAGTTTGCTCCGGGTAATTCTAGACAAAGCTGCACAGTTTGTTTCGGGTAAATCTAGATAAAGCTGCACAGTTTGATCCGGGTCAATATAGACAAAGCTGCACAGTTTGCTCCAGGTAAATCTGCACAGTTTGCTCCGGGTAAATCTAGATAAGCTGCACAGTTGGCTACGGGTCAATCTAGACAAAGCTTCACACTTTGCTCCGGGTAAGTCTAGACAAAGCTGAACAGTTTGCGCTGGGTATATCTAGACAAAGCAGCACAGTTTGCTAAGGGTAAATCTAGACAAAGCTGCACAGTTTGTTCCAGTTCTGCACCGATTATCTATTAGACACAGGATATTTCTAGAAATTTCTGACCTCAAATCTGTAATTACACTTCTCATAAAAACTTTTCACATGTCCGTCAAATCTGCAGCAGACTGACATCATCTAGAGGCACACAGTGGGAAATATATATAATTAAAAGTATAACAAATGCATAGTTAATCAAGATAGTAGTCAAGCTGGCCCTAAATCGATCACCAGAGTGATGGTAAAGTAGCACATTTGTATTGCTAATGTCGGGTAAAATTTGATCAAGAGTGGGAAAGAAATTGCAATGAGTGGTAAACGAAACGGAAGAACAGTAAAGGACTTTTGTAATAAGGGCATTCTAAGCAAGCTTTGGAAAGCCAAAAGTAACAAATGATTAACACTTTCTGGCCTGCAGACGCATTTTTTACGCAAGAGCAATGATCAATTTCTACTTTGGCCACAATGTTTTCAAATTTATTTAACAATTTTAAAAGCTTTTATGGAGACTTTTCAGGTTTTTGTCACCATGTTGTCAAAATCGTCTGCTGCAGATTTGTTGTAGCTATAGCTCCAGTCCCTGGAAGCCACATTTATCTTCCAATCAATATGGCTTCAACACTTTTGTCACATTCCTGCAAATTAAACTTAAAGCCGATTCAGTCGAAAAATGACTTAACCCTTTCCCAAGTACTACACATCTGCAGCAGACGACTTTGAAATGATCTTAGCAAAAACATGGAAACTTTTCATAAATGAAAGTATAATTATTGAATAGAGATGAAAACATTGTGGCAAAATGAGAAATTTTCATTATGCGCATTTTATTCTTTTGCCACAATGTTTTCAAAAGTAGTCTGCTGCAGAGGCTTCTGAATGTGGGAAAGGGTTAAACGTTTTGCCATGTAACATCCCTTGCTGATGCGTTATATGCAGCCCAGCAGCTATGTTTACGAACAAATCAATATTTGTTTTATTAAGAATCACCTAATGACTATTTCTATCAAATTATCTTGAAAGCAGATTCAGAGGAGAAGATCTTTAAACCTTTCTCAATTAACCCATTTTCTTTTTTCACCTGGTGGCATTAATTATTTAGTCAACCAATATCTCTTGAATAAATTATTGGGATAATTTCTACTAAATCATTTCAAAATCAAACCAGCACATTCACGGGCTTGAATTCTACAGCTTTTCATCTTTTGCTCCTTTTTTGTTTATGTCGCCTGGTGGTTATGTTACCCAATCAATCAATATGGCTTGAACGTTGTGTGTAGAGGGTCACTGAAGGAACATTTCTGCTGAATTATTTCGAAATCAAGTTATTGAATCTTAAATGGTTTTATTTTTTATTTTGCCCCTTTACTGATGACGCCTGGCTGCCCAAACACATCTAAAACAAGAGGGCCGTGATGACCCTGGATCGCTCACATGAGTTATGCTATATGATTTGTAATGCCAAGCATAACATCTAATGTTGCTGACCGGTAAGCTAATGCCCAGTATAGCTCCACTTGCCACAAGGCAATAAACCAACTAATATTGTCTGTCTATTGTCAAATTGATATGACTTGGGAGGAAATTGATAAGAAGATGTTCGTATATCTCTCTATGTGAAATAGGTTACCCCAGGGGCTGGGCCAAATTTGACCAAGTCATAATTTGAACAATCTTTGAAGAGGTCCCTTTCCTAGAGAATACTACATACAAGGGGTTGGGCCAAATTTGACAAGGTCATAATTTAAACAATATTTGAAGAGGTCTCTTACCTAGAGAATACTACATACAAAATATCTAAGCTGTAGGCTTTTTGGTTTCAGACAAGAACATTTTCAAAGTTTTTCCCTATATATCTCTGTAAAACAGGTGACCCCCGGATTGGGGCCAATTTGAACCCGGGGGAATAATTTGAACACTCTTGGTAGAGGACCACCGGACAATGTAACGCACCATAAAGCTCTAGGCCTTTCAGTTTCAGACAAGAAGATTTCTAAGTTTCTTTAGAAAAAATAAATTCTGTTGCCATGGAATATCCCTGTAAAGTTTCATCAAAATAGACCAAGCTGTTTATGAGAAGTTGTTTGTAGGAAAATGTGAACAGACAGACAGACAGACGATGACGGACGATAATTGACCACAATAGCTCACCCTGCACTTCGTGTTCAGGTGAGCTATAACAACAAACACACATTCTAAAAAAAATATATGAATAAAGTTCTACCTGTTCTACTTATATATTGTAGTCAACATAACATTGTAAATTAACCCTAGTTGTGAGAATGATTGATTTAATATATGAATAATGTTATATCTGTTGGAAATTATATATTACAGTCCTCATAACTTTGTAAATTAGAATGCTTGATTAGAGTTTTCAACAGTATTTTAGATGTATAATGATGCTCCGTACTGGTAAATTATCCAGGAAACGCAGAGATATACCTGTAATCCTGTTGAAAACGGCATTAAACATCATACAAACAATCATGAGACAGAATGCAGGCGGGTTATAAGTTGTGGTGCTAGTCTCTCCTGTCACATAGGGGATTTTTGAGACGGATACTTTTTAACTTCACTTTCCCACATACATGTATAAGAAAACTGCAGCAGTCAACTTAAATAAGCATGCAATTATTGAATTCAGTAAAACACTGTGGCAAATGAAGTAATTTATCAGTATGGGCAATATCCCCGTTTGCCACAATGTTAGCAAAAGTTGTCTGCAAGTGGGAAAGAGTTAACAATAATTTCTGGAAAGGGGAAATAGATGAAAATAAGCCACCCATTTTAAATAGTATTTTTGCTTAGATGGCTCTAAAATTGAAAATCAGGCCGATGGTTTTTTTTACCATTTGATTGAGGGTGTACACCATTTACAACAGTATTTCAGTATCATTACTGGCAAAAGTTACCTTGCTCATTATCCCTTGGATGAATAACCAGATATAGCCTTAGAAATATCTTACAACTAGACCAATGTAGTTAATCTCTATCCTCTTTTACCACTAGACCACTAGACCAATGCAAATTCCTTAATGGTTAAAGTCTTTAGTAGATCCAATCTATGTTCAGGCTTAAACTAAAGTAACGTATTGCTGCCTATCCTTCTTCCCAAAACAAAAATGCTTGTCAAAATATGGCACTGTTTGTGAAGGTATATATAGGATCCATCATGAGTTTTCTTTGGAGATCAAGATTTCTTAAATGAGTCTAGAAAAAGACGGTTATTAACCGAGCCTCTTGGCGAGGTTAATAACTCTCTTTTTCGAGACGAATTTAAGAAATCTTCTCCAAAGAAAAACGAGTGATGTAAGATAACGTTGTTCCGTGATTTGTTCTCAACTTGAAAATAAGGGTATTTATGTGATAAATATACTTCTCTTGTCTTCCTTCAAATAATGATAACAACTTTATAAAAAAAAGGCTTAAAATAAAAAACATATACGGACGCCGGACAAAATGTGGTCATTATAGCTCAACTTGAGCACATCGTGAGCTTAAATCCCAAACACATCTAAAACAATAGGGCCGTGATGGCCCTGGCTCGCTCACCCGAGTTATGCAATATGATTTGTAATGCCAACAACTTTGCTGTCAGGTAAGCTAATACAAGAGGCACAATGCCCAGTACAGCTCCATTTGCCACAAGACAATAACCCAACTAACGTCGTCTGTCCTTTGTCAAATTAATATGACTGGGGGGGGGGGGGGGCGGGGGGTGGGGGGGGGGGAGGGGGGAGACTGATAAGAAGATGTTTGTATATCTCTCTATGTGAAACAGGTAACCCCAGGGGCTGTGCCAATTTTAACCAGGTCATAATTTGAAAAATCTTTGAAGAGGTCCCTAGAGAATGCTACATACATTCAGGTAAGCTTTAAAAACAAACACACATTCTAAAAAAAATATATGAATAAAGTTGTGTCTGTTCTACTTATATATTGTAGTCTACATAACTTTGTAAATCAACCCTAATTGTAAGAATGATAGATGTATTATATGAATAAAGTTATATCTGTTCTTCTTATATATTGTAGTCAACATAACTTTGTAAATTAACCCTAGTTGTGAGAATGGTTGATTTAATGTATGAGTAATGTTCTATCTGTTGTACTTATATATTGTAATCCACATAACTTTGTAAATCATCCCCAACTGTTAGAATGATTTATTCAGTCCTACGCATTTATACCAGAGGCCTACTGAGATTCAGCAAGGGCTTATCAGCTAGTAAATCACTTAAAACTGTTAATCCCCCACGAACATGAGCTGAGAGCCTAGCTATCACTGATGGGTCAAGTTACCTTATATGTGTCTCCCTGTTGAAATCAAAGCGCTGAAAGCGCTGATGGTATAGGGGCATATGTAAGTTGAAAATATATGGCATAGATACTATGGACAAACATTGTTGAAACAATAAACAAGGACATTTCAACAAACCAAACCAAAAATGTGTGAAGCAACACATATTGCTTGCCAAAACATATACCTTATTTATCAAAGTTTGACCCTTTTCTTGTATAAACAAAATAAATCACGAAGGACAAAAGATTGACAAAAAACCGAGCAACGACCCTTAATTAAAATATTTCCAGTTCAGAAATCACTAAAGATCCACAATGTATATTGTAATCATGCTTATAAATAAAAGACAATCGAAGGCAGGCAAGTTATGTTTCTTTTTGCACTGCACATCTGTAGCTCTGAGTTCCCTATACACCAAGTCTTAAATTGTTACATTGGACATCTATTGAGACAATAACCGAAGAAATGAAAAATTAGTTTACACCTAAAAAACCAGATCAGATTTGTGTTCAAAATATTGTATCGATATCCTAATCCCAATGTATACGTGTGACGACTTTGAAATGGATCCATTCGCGAAACAGAAACAAAGTTTTGACCCATTAATGCAAACCGTAACGGACAGACGGACGGATGGATGAACACAAAGACGGACAGACAGTCAGTCACTCCGGACAAAGTACATAGCTTGGGGAAGCACATTAACGAACAATGGCATTTCACGGAACGCATGCAACGGAACGCATGTGTTGCATGCGAAAGTCATATTTCAAGTGAGAACAGACAAAAATATACACACTCCAAACGCAGCATGCTAAAGTTATGGTAATGGTGCACTGCACATCTGTAGGAGTTAAGTTACCTACAAACCAAGTTTGAAATGGATACAATGGAAATTAATTGAGACAATCGCCACTCTAAATAAGGAAAAATGGAGATAACTAAAATAAACAGACCAGACTTATGTACCTAGTACTTTGCCGTTCTCCTGATCACACGGTATAAGTGTGACCACTTTGAAATAAATCTGCCATACAGTAACAACGTGTTGACCAATACATGAAATCCATGACGGACGGACGAATGCACATTCAGGCAGGCCGGATTATACCTCCAAGCTTTACAGACAGAGACAACTCATAAAGTATTGATTACAGAAGACTGGTTCGATGCGTCAAAACTCGTCTGGGCTTAGGAAAGCTTAGATTATGGTATTTGTAAAGTATTTGCAATTTAATTGTATCTCCGAAACGGGACAGTACAAGGTTAATTTACAAAAACCTATTTAGACTACATTTCTAGTTTATTTGTCAAAAGATACATTTAGGACTAGATTACACGTTGACGGACGTTGAGTCTTCAATTAACGCAAATGCATATACATTATAATTTTAGTTTCAAAGTCGCTAGAAGCGCATCAATTATGAAATGAATAATGACCTTGCGGTTATAACTCGTGTGTATGTTGACATTTTCGGCCAACTTTCTTTCCGACGTTTGACAAAAGTCAATGCGACATGCGTCATTCGTCTTTCACCAATGGGCTAATTCTATGTGGAAAAGCAGCCAGTTGCTTGGGAAGATTGTTGTGTGGAGTACTGGTGTGAGAAAACCAGGAAATACATTTGTAGGTGAACTGGCCGCCGTGATATTACTGAGGAAATGTTAAAAACGGCGTTAATCCCAATCAATCAATGTTGAAATTAACTTATCTCTAATTTAAAGATTTAATTTCTATTGATGAAAACATTCGCGGAAAAAGACAAACTTGCTGATTATCATTCATCTGTTAAGGTGAGTCAAATGTGTCTAAAAGGGGCAAAGGGTTAAAATAATAACTGTAGACAAATGTTTTTGTTATCTAGGTTATAGAAAAAAATGATTCATGTTTCAAATCATTGTTTGGAAAGGAGGAGTTGCTCATTGTCATCAATTGCTCCATTTGCAAATATACTTTCAACATTCGTATGTAACTAAGTAGCTATAACGGAAACAGTTCAACCCTTTCCCGCTTACAGTCGCTTTTTGACGCATGTGCAGCAGACGGCTGCATAATTGTTTATCGTGACCCATTTCCTCTTTTTCCACAGGTTTAACCTATATATTTTTCCCCTTGATGTAAGGCTAAAGTGCTAGTTATCATTCATCTCTAGCATGTTATTCAAAATGTGGCCGGAAGGGAGAAAGAGTAAAAGAATGTCCATAGTAAAACGTTCAAATATGAAAAGAATTAATTTGAAACGTGTTTGAAAGCATTGTGTGAAAAGGAGGAATTGCTCATTGTCAGCAATAGCTCCATTTTCAACAATATTTTCAATATTCGAATTGTTATAGTATCACGGAAAGGGTTCCGCTTCAATGGGGAGGATGTAACCATTTTCCTCTTACAGACGCATGTGCAGCAGACGACAATCGAAAACATTGTGACAAAAGGAGAAATTGCATATCGTAGGTAATTTCTACTTTTTCCACAATGGTTTCAACTCCTTTCAATAACTTTATTTACAATTATTTGCAAGTTTCTCTATATAAGTCGAGTGTTGTAAACTAATGGGGTCACAGCACGGTCGACATTACCTAACACCACTGACATTGAGGTCAATCATAGTTCAGAATGTGTTTCACGCGTTGTGAACTATTTTGTCTCATTAATTAATGCAAGCGGAGGGTTTTTCGTAATTCGGCCGAACCAATAAAATCGTTGAAAAGGCAGATTATAACCAATCAAAACTCGATTTTGGCGTAGGAATTCAATTGTGGACTGTGGTTGCAGCCGTAATCCGACTTTTCGAAAGCAGGCTAGCAATGGGATAGTGGCGAAATGTCCCTATCCCAAAAAATTGTGACAACTATGAAAACCCTTTCCCACACAAATCCCTGGAATATCTTCTAAATTCACTTCATTATACCTTTCCTATAGTCAGAATACATTTTGAAGCATTATGCAATAGAAGTCTTTTCATAATAAGGAGAGGAGACATTGGAAACTGATGAAAGCTCTAAAAACCCTTTCCTTAAAACCTATTCCAATAGACGCTGCCTACTGTTGAAAACATTGTAGCAAAAGGTGAAATTGCTCTTCTCCATTTTCCACAATGTTTTTTAAAATTTATTCAATAATCAAACTTTCATTTTTACTTTTTTAGATAGTTTTCATAATTTGTCTATATGCAGATTGTTGTATGTGGGAAATGGTTTACTGACTTGGTTGTGGGGATAGCATTACGACTGAATCATCAGTTTCAGAATAGACAATACCGATAGTACTAGTAATTTACCCAAGATATACTGTGATATAACTAAAATACTGTTAAAAGCAGTGATAAACACAATTCAAACAAAACCTAAAGGTGCATTTCAGGAGAAGGTTCGTTAATTCGTAAAACCTTTCCGACGGGCAGTTTGCATTTTGAAGTAACTGCAAAATTTGATTTTTTAATACATTGTGGCAAAAGGAGACATTGTCTCACTAATGTAGGTCTCCAGTTATCTATGTACCGCCTCGTTGGTGTAGTAGAAGCGTGTCTGCCTTGGGTGTGGAAGGTCGCAGGTTCAATCCCCGACCGGGTCTTACCAAAGACTATACAATAGTAGAAATGGCTGCTCCCCTTGGTGCTCAGGATTGCGTGGTTAGCGTAACGACTGACCTGCTGGTGTCAGGGTAAATGGACCAGTAGTACTAGTAACTTACCAAGAAAAAATTGTTGAAAGCGGGATAAAACACCAAACAATCAACTAGTTATCCAGTCTATTTGAAAACTGATCACAGCTCTATAAAATCCTTTCCTTACCGTATGTTGAATTTTTGGAATATCTGGCGTTTTTCATATCAATAAGCCTTTCCTACTTTCAGATGCATTTCAAAGCATCACTGCAGCAGATGACTTTTGAAAACATTGGCACAAAAGGAGGAATTGGTTATAATGACTAAATTTTACTTTTGTTACTTTCTTTTCAACTTTAATTAAATACTTAAAATTTCATTAGACCCTTTCACTCTTGCAGGCGCATTCTGACACATCTGCAGCAGACTACTTTTCAGACAAACGGGGAAATTGCTCATTATCTCCTCTTGCAATTTCTTCCTTTGCCACAATGTTTTCAAAAGTCATCTGCTGCACAGGCATCAGAAAGTCTCTGTATGTGGAGAAAAGGTTAATCTTATTAGATTATCTTGTCAGTGGACGGGAAAACAGGAACTGGAAAAGAAATATCGAAAACTATAATGCCATAGAATAATAAATTATTACCTGAACGCAATATTGACTGTAACAGTAAATTGGCTATCCATGATGCTCTTTGATATAATGCACAATATGGTTTTGACGAGTTAATATAGTATCAAAAAACGTCATTTCATATTGGTAAAATATCCCTTTTTCGCACCTGCATTGACACATTTGCAGCAGACATGTATTGAAAGCATAATGACAAAAGTAGAACTACTTAAAGGAATCATATGACAAGGGTATTTTCAGACAATTCTTCAAGATCTGTGGAAAAAACACTTATTTCAGCATTAATGTACATAATTATGTTTATATTTTCATTATGAGTTATAAGTGATAACAAACTTTTACTTATTCAATTTAATCTTAAGAAAATTAATGTTACTTTTGTCTATAACAAAATTGTTATAATGTGTTGAGATCAAAACTATATCTTTTGAAAATCTCAAACTTCGTTATTTCTAGAAATGTTCATTTCATCCACCAGCTAAGACTATATACTCTTGAAACTTGATAGGATCATAAAACAATTCAGGATGATGCTATCAGCGGTATCATGACAAGCCATGACATTATAATTAAATGCCCATCACTGGCCACCACATACACTGATAGGAAATTTTGGGGAAAAGTGGAGATCTGGTATAAATGCGTAGGACTGTATTTGAGGTTTTCAGCAGTATTTTAGATCTATAATGATGCTCAGTACTGATAAATTACCCTGGAAACGCAGAGATATACCTGTAATACTGTTGAAAACGGGATTTAACAACATGCACACAATCATTAGAAATAATGAACGGTGAAGCCGGGTTCAAAGTTGTGGTGCTAGTCTCTCCTCTCACATAGGGGACTTTTAACCCCACTTTCCTGTTGAATACTAACTATTAAACTGGAAATAGCGTGTAAAACGATGCTGGCTTGTTTATAAACACAACAAAAGATGGCGTCAACTGGAACTACTTTTATTTCAATTTTTCATAAAGTATTACTACGCATGTGATCATGAATGGAACTAACAAAAGATTTACTACGTCTTAGTATTTATAGTATTTATGAATGAATATAACATTCCTTCACCGTTAGTAAACAATATCGTAACTGTAATGATTTTTGAACAAAATAAAGGTCACAAAGTATAATGTAAATGTACTGTTCATTTTGTTAATGATTTCTTAGACTCAAACTTTATCTATGTTACTTTGTATCGATTTTTACATGAAAATAAATGTCAAATGTCATTCTTGAATGTTAAAAGATTATCATAGATCAAACTAAAACATATTTACATTTTACAACTTTAAAATACACTTATGTAATGATAACATCAGGATTATTATGCCTGTTTAAGACATGTTATCATACGTTCACATTTCACAGATCTAAACGAACCGGTGCCTTCCTATGTAGCCTTTTAGTATATCTTTTGGTGGTGTCGGAACCGGATTCATTGTCTCTTGGTTTTTCTCCTCTGTGTGGATAGTTCCACTTTCGCTTATTGGGGTGGTTAACGGTGATGGTACTGCCACTGGTGATGGTAGATATATATCCGGTCAATATGTCGACGCCAAACAACACCATTTCCTAGACCAACTTTGTATGAAAGTGGACCAGTTTTGGATTGAATTTGTCCAGAAGTCCATTTTTGGTTGGATCTGTAGTCACGTGTTAATACTGGTTGACCGATTTCGTATTGTTTGATCGGTGGGTCAACATGCTTGGAATTTATCATTTCCATTTGCTTGTGATTAACAATATTTCTGGTATTTGGCTTCAGAATGTCAAGACGTGTCCTGATGTTTCGGCCATACAGTAATATAGACGGTGATTCATTTGTGGTTCCATGTGGTGTTATACGGTACTTGCACAAAAATGCATTCAGTTTTTGATTCATTGTGGCATCACTGCTAGCTTTAATTGCGTTTTTAAATTACTGTACAAAGCGTTCGGCCTGGCCGTTGGATCTAGGATGGAACGGCGCAGAGGTCATGTGTCGAATCCCGTTTGAATCCATGAATGTTTTAAATTCTTCAGACCGAAACTGGGGTCCATTATCGGAAACTATTTCACTTGGCAGTCCTTGACGCGCAAAGAGGGTACGTAGTACGTTCACTGTGGCAGTTGTAGTAGTCGACATCATGTGAAATACTTCGGGCCATTTCGAATATGCATCAACTACTATCAGAAACATAGCTCCTTTGAATGGTTCCGCTGAATCTATATGTAAGCGATACCATGGGCTACTTGGCCAACTCCAGGGATAAACTACGCTACTCGATGGTGCATTTTTCACAGATTTACACCCATAACATGACCTACACAGTTCTTCAATGTCATTGTCTAACTTTGGCCACCATACGTATGACCTAGATAGTGATTTCATCTTTACTACACTGATATGCCCTGAGTGAATCTCATTGATAACTTTCTAACGTAAGCAATCTGGTATGATGACACGATTCCCCCATAGTAAACATCCTTGGTGAACGTTTAGTTCTGATTTTCTTTGTAGATACGGTTTTAATTAGGGATGGCAACGGTTACCGATATTACTAACCGGTTACTCGTACAAATTTGTAACCGGTTACCCGGTTAACCGTATAGATTCATAGACAATAAATATCCAGAGTTATTGTTGTTGTCGTTTTAACTCGCATTTCCCGGTCATGTATAAATCAGACTAAAACGTCGTTATCGAAACGTTTTCATTCATGTCGGACAATTAGTTTTACCGCGTACTTTAACACAAACGGTAACATTTGTTAATTTTTATTTTATAATAATCATGCAATTGTTGATACATTCATTGTAGTAGTCTAGTGTACATGTATTAATAAATAAACAACTAGTTAACACTAAATGACCTTGTTCTAAATTCTAATTAATTCACTTTCAAGTTCAACATACTGGCACATGTTCTTATTAAAAAAAATGATTTTGTCCACTAGGTCCCATGACAACGAGTTTATTAACTAACAGTCCTGCGGCTGAAAAGACTCTCTCCGAAGGAACGGACGTGGCAGTGACGGCTAGAGTTTTCTTCGCGATGAGGGTGATCTTTTGATATTTCACTTTGTGATCTTTCCACCAGGTTAAAGGATTAACAGCTGGGGACGCCTTTTCTAGATGCAATATCATCAGTTTCTAGGAAATGTCCCTGCATTACAAAGTCTAGAACTTGAGATAGTATATGATCTCTTTGAGTCTCGCGTCGAATCACTATACTTGTAACCGGTAAGTCATTAAAGTGTTCATTATAGAAAATGTCAGTTGGGTCATCAAGTTCGTCACTTTCATCTGGAAGTGGTAACCGCGAGAGAGCATCTGCGTTTGCATGCTGTTTTGTACCTTTATACTGAATATCATACGTGTAACCTGATAAAAATACAGCATAACGTTGTAATCTTGTAGTTGTCATTACTGGTAATGCTTTTGACCAATAGAGGTTTGTGATCAGTCACAAGAGTAAACTTCTGTCCATACAGGTAAGTATTAAATTTACGAACTCCCCAACATAATGATAATGCCTCTTTGTCAATCTGAGAATATCCCTTCTCTGCTTTGTTTAATGATCGCGACACGAATGCTACTGGTCTCTCTGATCCGTCCGGAAATGTATGAGATAGAACGCATCCGATACCATACGGTGACGCACCACAAGCTAACTTGAGAGGTTGTGTGGGGTTATAATGGCACAGTACTTGTTCAGAGCAAATAGCATCTTTGATATGCAGAAATGCTTCCTCACATTGTTTAGTCCAAATCCATTTTGTGTTGCTCTGTAGTAACGCATGTAGTGGCGCAGCTATTGATGACAGATTTTCAACGAAACGATGATAATAGTTGACCAGTCCCAAACATGATCGAAACTGAGATACATTTTCTGGCCTTGCTACTTCATTCATGGCTTTCACTTTACTTGGAGATTTGTGTAGTCCATTCTTGTCTATATCATGACCGCAATAACTGATTTTCTCTTGCAAAAATGTGCATTTGTCCAAATTCGCTCTTAATCCGTAGGATTCCAGCCGTTCAAGTACCAATTTCAGATTGTTCAAATGTTCGTCATCATTTTCCCCTGAAATGATGATGTCTTCCAGTATGCACTTGGTAAATGGTGCGTTTTGTAGTACTTGATCAATGGCGCGTTGCCATACCGACGGAGCTGATGAAATACCGAATACAAGCCTGTTGTATCTAAACAAGCCTTTATGTGTATTAACAACCAGATACTGTTTTGGCTTGTCCTTTACCTCCATTTGTAAGTATGCTTGTGTAAGATCACTTTTGGAAAATTTCTCTCCACCGGATAAACCTGCAAATATGTCTTCCAATTCTTCCTCAATTTGAGGTCTGAGAGCATAGGAAACGTTACGTGCTTTCATAAATTTGGGTTCTGTTCCCTCCTTAAATGTTAAATCGGCCTTAATGTCTTTAAGTTTCCCGATTCCTTTATCAAATACAGTTTTGTGCGTTTCTAGGATCGAATGTAAGCGTTTTCCTTCGGGACGCAGTGATTTGATTTCTAACCAGTTTAATTTTAAGGACTGGAGCCAATCTCGTCCAAAAAGTGATCGTACGTTATGTGGTACAACGTGTAACCGAATTATCCAATCTATCCACGTGTAAAATGGGCTCTTCATCCACGTACATTGCGTGTAGACTTTTAGCATTATGTTTTTTTTCCAACAGGCCTTTTCTATGTGTCCCATTTTTTTACAAAAGTTACAGATTGTCTTAGTGAAGCGGCATGAACTTGCCATGTGATCTCCATCACACCTATAACACTTCATTTTTCTCGGGGGCGTTGGCTGGTGTGCCTGGGGTTTTTGTGATCCAAATTTTGAATTCTTTTTGTGTTTCAGATTGACTTTGTGTACCCGATTTGGCATACCATGTACCTCTGCCGCGTCCTTTGTAGCGGTTTCCATTGCAACAGATACTTTTATTGCTTTATTAAGGTCAAGGTCACTTTCAGATAATAATCTCTTCTGTATATATTCGTGCTTTAAACCACAATCAAGACGATCTCTCAGTGTGTCGTTCAATACAGCATCAAAGTTACAGTGAATCGACAACTTACGAAGTTCAGCTACGTATTCCATTACCGTTTCCGTAGGCCCTTGGTTCCGTTTGTGAAATCGGGACCTTTCCGCAATGATGGATGGTTTGGGATTAAGTTGTGCATTTAATAAAGCTCATCGTATGATTTCTCCGCCGGCTTATTTGGTGCACATACATTCTTCAACAATGTATACGCCTTTAAACCGATCAGACTCAATAGCGAGGCTTTCTTCTTGTCGTTCTCGACTCCATTGGCGACAACAAATTGTCCTAAGCGTTCACAATATGATTCCCAAGTTTCTAAATTCTCGTCGAAACAGTCGATGTTTCCTATTGTTGAGGTTGCCATCGTTGTTAAGGAAGGTCCTTTTAGTTAAATCCTCGTCGCCATGTGTTGAATACTAACTATTAAACTAGAAATAGCGTGTAAAACGATGCTGGCTTTTTTATAAACACAACAAAAGATGGCGTCAACTGGAACTACTTTTATTTCAATTTTTCATAAAGTATTACTACGCATGTGATCATGAATGGAACTAACAATAGATTTACTACGTCATAGTATTTATAGTATTTATGAATGAATATAACATTTCTCACATACAACAAATCTGCAGCAGTCACCTCAAATAAGTCTGTAATTATTGAATTCAGTTAAAACACTGTGGCAATTGGAGAAACTGCTCACTATGGGCAATTTCCCCTTTTGCCACAATGTTAGTAAAAGTTGTATGCAAGTTGGAAATAGTTAAAAAACATTTTGGAAAGGGGGAAATAGCTGAAAATAAATCACCAATTTTAAATAATGTTTTTGCTTAGTTGCCTCTAAAATTGCATATCAGGATGATGTTTTTTTATTTACCATGTTAGTGGGTGTTTACACAATTTTCAGCAGTATTTCAGAATCATTACTGGCAAAAGTTAACTTGCTCATTATCCCTTGGGTGAATAACCAGATATAGCCTTGGAAATGTGATGTGCCAAAAGTCTCTCAACTGTAACCGCCTTGATTAAGGATTGAAATGAGGACGCCAGGTTCAAATTCATCCCAATGTAGTACATCTCTAATCACTCGACCAATGCAGATTCCTAGTAAATGTTTAAAGTATTCGGTATAATGTTTGGCTAGATCCAATCTATGTTCAGGCTTAAACCAATAAGAACGTATTGCTGCCTATCCTTCTTCCCAAAACAAAAATTGCACTGTTTGGAAGCTATATATACTTCTCTTCTCTTCCTTCAAATAATGATAAAAACTTTAAAAAAAAAACTTAAAATAAAAAAATATATTATGCAGTTGAGTTGGCTAAATATTGTTTTTATCATCATCATCATTGTTTGAATTCCCTTCTTCGTCATCAACATTATCATCATCAATGATTATATGCAATTTTATCAGCATTTTATATTATCAACATCATCATTTGGCATAATCAACATTGTAATCATTAAAAGACCTCGGGCTGAGGGTGTCTCGCCCTTCTAAGAAAATCAGATATTAAATGGTATCACTATGCAAAAAGAAAGTTAAGTTGATAAAATGTGAAAAAGTAAGTGTCTGTCAATGCATTGTTATCAACATGTCATGATAAATTATAAACTCCCTACATGTGTATATATCTTAATATATTTATTCACACATGAAGTAAAGAGTGATCAATAATACTACATTAAAGTTTGACGTTGACGGATTTCCCATGACCTAACAATACATCTGACAAAGTTTCAGAAAAATTCCAGCAGGGGTTGCTGAGATATAAGAAAGGGTCAAGTTCTGCACAATTATGACCTTGACCCTAAAAATTATGACGTTGACAGATGTATCATGCCCAAACAATACACCTGACAATGTTTCAGAAAAATTCAAGCAGGGGTTGCTGAGATATAAGAAAGGTTAAGTTTTGAGGTTAAGTTACCTAACAAAGGTCAAGTTCTGCACAATTATGACCTTGACCCTGAAAATGTTGACGTTGACAGATGTCTCATGACCAAACAATACATCTGACAAAGTTTCAGAAAAATTCAAGCATAAGTTACTGAGATATAAGAAAGGTTAAGTTTTGAGGTTAAGTTACCTAACAAAGGTCAAGTTCTGCACAATTATGACCTTGACCCTGAACATTTTGACGTTGAAAGATGTCCCATGACCAAACAATACATCTGACAAAGTTTCAGAAAAATTCAAGCAGAGGTTGCTGAGATATAAGAAAGGTTAAGTGTTGAGGTTAAGTTACCTAACAAAGGTCAAGTTCTGCACAATTATGACCTTGACCCTGAACATTTTGACGTTGACAGATGTCCTATGACCAAACAATACATCTGACAAAGTTTCAGAAAAATTCAAGCATTGGTTGCCGAGATATAGCTATTTGTAAAAGCGGCCGCCGTCGCCGGAAAAGTGACTGCTATGTCTCACTCCACTATCGTGGGCGAGACAAACATTATATACACCGTCATCATTATTTGACATCATTAACAGTCATTATAATGACTATTTCAATGTCATCATCATTGCTATCAACGTTGTCATAATCAAAATTATGTTCACTATCATCAACATCATTATAACATAATCAACTGTCATCATCGAAGATATAATTACTTCTGCCAGCAACATTGTCATCCACATCATCATAACGTAATCAACACTGCCAGCAACATTGTCTTTCACATCATCATAACATAATCAACATTGTCATCCACGTCATCATAACTGAATCAACAGACATCATCATTGTCATCTACATCATCATATCGTAATCAACACTGTCAGTATAATTGTCATCCACATCATCATAACGTAATCAACAATGTCATCATTATTGTCATCCACATCATCATAACATAATCAACAGACATCATCATTGTCATCTACATCATATCGTAATCAGCACTGTCATTATCATTGTCATCTACATCATCATAACGTAATCAACACTGTCATCATCATCATCATCATATCGTAATCAACACTGTCATCATCATTGTCATCCACATCATCATAACGTAATCAACACTGCAACATTGTCTTTCAGATCATCATAACATAATCAACATTGTCATCCACATCATCATAACATAATCAACAGACATCATCCTTGTCATCAACATCATCACAACATAATCAACACTGTCATCATCATTGTCATCAACATCATCATAACATAATCAACACTGTCATCATCATTGTCATCAACACAAATCAAACAAACATCAACACTGTCATCATCATTTTCATCAACATTGTCATACACATCATCATAACGTTATCAACACTGTTATCCTCTTTGTCATCCACATCATCATAACGTTATCAACACAGTCATCATCATTGTCATTCACATTATAATAACTTAATCAGTCATTGTCATCAACACCATCATAACATAATCAACAATGTCATCCTCATTGTCATCCATATCATCATAACTTAATCAACATTCATTATCATTGTCATCAACACCATCATAACGTAATCAAAAGTCATCATAATTGTCATTCACATCATCATAACATAATCAACACAGTTATCATCATTGTCATTCACAGCATCATAAAATAATCAACAATGTCACCATCATTGTTATCAACATCATCATAACGTAATCAACACTGTCATCATCATTGTCATCAACATTATCATTTGACATTATCGTTACTCTCGTCAACATCCATATCAGAGCCATTCTCAGATCTCATAAATAGTACCCTTTCTCTCTTGTATATCATTGCATCCTTATTGCCCTCTTCTTTTATATTTCCTTGCGCTATTCAGGATTAATACTCTTATTAGGATTGGCTTCGTCGTCGTCATCATCATCTTCCTGTTGTGTTGGGTCTTATTTGTCTTTCTCTATCTGGGCTTTCACGCCTTCCCAATCTTTCTTCCACAGTTTCGCAAAGACGTTTTTCAATGTGTTATAGGACACATTGTTATTCTTTTGTTTCCACTGAAGGAGAACCACTAGAGTTCGGGTAATATCCAGAGAGTACATTTTCTCTATCTGTTCTATTTCACTGTATTCAAGACACAGTGGATTCCGTAGCTTCTTATAATTTCCGTCGACAAAATATGCAACTTCCAGAAGCTCTCTCTCGGTTGGCATATCTGTATCTAGTTTTGTTTCAAACCATTTGACAATTGTCTGCACGTTAATCTCTTCCTCTTGGAATTCTCTATTCTTCAAGCATATCCCAAGAACCTTCAATATAACAGATTTGATGTGGCCAACTGTTGGTGTTCCTTCAAAGTTTTTCATCCATTCTAAAAAAATATTCTTAGTACACGTTTTTATATTCTTCTCCTCCATGTTAATTTGTTCAATTGTTTTGAAATTCAAACCAAGCTCGATTCCAAGGACAATGTATTCTTTTCCAATATGTTCTGACAATTTTGTTAGAAGTAATTCCGTTATCTTATCATTGTCTTCTGGATATTCTCTAAACCATTTAAAAACTCCTTTGCGTAAATCATCCAATTTTGCAATTTTGTGTTTTTTATGTCTTTCGAAGAACCACTTGGATAGAGCTGCATCTCTACCTATAGTGTGATTATGTTCGCAATTGACTTCGTCTTCCTTAGCAAAGTTATGCACAAGGAGCATCTTGGATTTCTCAGTGATGTTTTCTTCTGGAGCAAGCTCAGTGCCTTCTGATCCGACGTGTACCTTTGCTTCATTTTTTACACATTCTGGACATTTAATGCATTCATCATATAGGGTTTTCTGATTGGCCCCAACTTCTCCGGTAAAGTTACGATGGATACTGAATATCTCTCGGATCATTTGCTTAACGTGCTGAAGAACTTTTGTGCACTTTGGTCCGTCTACGGGTTTATTTTTGTTCGTGCACAGGACAATCTGCATGTATATAATGTTATCCTTCCACCAAAGTGATAACCACATGGTTTTCCCCGGGTTTAACAGAAATCTTCCCATGCCATTGAAGACCATTAGCTGTTCTCCTTTGTATGTAGCAACTTCCCATTTTTTTATACAAGTAGCCATAAGACGATGACACACAAATGCTGGAAGAAAATCATTCTTGAATACCATACAAAGTATAGGTGTTGATTTTGCATGTTCTGGTGTTTTTTTCAGTTCCAAATCAGATGGCTTGCGTGACAATACGCATGGAACAATATAGAAATCTTTTGTATGATGTTCCCTGCGATTTTCATCTTCTTCATCACTTGAGCTACCATCTTCTACCTCAGCCTCTCGATAGACAACCGGTTTAGCTATTACATGAAGGTAGTCCATGTACTGGATAATTTTGTCCTTGTTCCCAGTAAAGGTTGCATCTTCAGCCTGAGTAATCAGCTCATCAATCAATGTTAAACTAAGAATTGCATTCTTGTTATAGTTGTCCCAGTCTTCCAATTGTGTTGGTTGTTTCTCTCTAACATGTGAAACAAACAGTTTGAATACATTCAAAATCCACTGAGGGTCTAGGATAATGGTGTCTTCTAGCTGTTCGGCATCATAATAAAGCAAATTTCCCAGAGCATGCTGGAAGTTAAGGAAAATTTTAATCTGTTTTATATCTGCTAATGACAATTCAGTGGACCTATCCATTTCTTCCAGTTCTTTTAGTTTCATTATAGCACTGTTTTCATTTGTATTGTCGGTGTCATCTGCTTTGTTTCCAGCTACATATTTTAATTCGTTCTTACTTTGTATTACCTCTGCCCCTTTGGCATTGCTTTTATTAGTTGTTGAACTTCCTGTATCGTTTAGACTCGCATCTGCAGTTTGCTTTAAAACTGTTTTCCTGACTTCTATGGACCTTTCCAAAGGAATCCATTTCATGGGAACTCGCTGATTCCAGAAGGGCTGATTCTCGGCAATGCTGGACAACTCATTTTTCAGAGCACTGAAAACTTCTGCTGGGTCCTCTTTGCTGACGAAAAACTTTTTCTTGTGAACAAGCTTTATTACTTCAGAACCATAAAATGACTTTAAAGCGTCATTAAAGTACTCCTCCTTGTACTTCTCCAAAAATGCCTTATCCTTTTCTTCATGTTTGTACTTTACAACATCTTTAAATGTTCCTACTAATACAATTGTGGGACTATACAGATTTAAGGTATCGTTTCTTGATGCAGTGTACGTGTAAATACTATTCATCCAAAACTTGAAGGCATCCCTATAAGTAAAATATGTTGGCATTGGTGTAGCTAAACCATCCTTCTCAAGCTCTTGCACTTGTGCATCCAGCTTTTGGCTGATGTTTAACACCAAAAGATATATAGCTCTTGCACTAAGGAAGAAATGGTGGGTGGAATAGTAAATGGACTGACCAGCAAAGTCCCAAATTGACACAGTTGTTATTCTCTCTGGTTTGACGAGCTTTTTATCGTCAACAGCAGCCTTCACGTCATCGAAATACTCTTTGGTTGTCGGCTCCGATTCTGCTGTTAATTTTTTAAGATTTTGTCTTGAGGATTCCTCAACAGCTTTAGACTTGTTACCTTCAACTGGAGTTGGTAGTTCAACTTTAGGCTTTATCAATTCTTTGGGCAAAGTATCAACTTTAACTTCTTTAAGTATAATTTCTTTTTTCTGTTCCTCAACATCCAAACTTTTTGGAGATATTCTTTCAATGGCTACAATTGGTTGTTTTGATTTCATATGAGCATTTGCAATGCGACTCTTATAATACTTTTTCTTCTTTTCGTCTAAATGAGTCACCTTCCATTCATTCTTGTCATCTATTTCACAAGCATTCACTGACACATCTATACCGACAGTGCTGTTGACATTTAATACCTCTTTATTGCACAGCCTTCTTATGATCGTAGTTTTACCAACTGCAAACATGCCGACTACCATTAAACGAATATGTCTAACACGTTCATATCCCTCCTTTAATATTTCAAGATACTTAGTCACGGTTGCTTCGTCCAATTCATCAAAATCAGCAGTATTTGAAATCATTACTCTCCCAAGGATGGTAATCATCATTTTCAAATCTGTGAACTCATCAATAGATTCTTCAACCTTTGTGTCAACATCGTCTGGTTTCATTTCTACAGCCTTTCTGATTATGTTAATAAATCTTAACGCTTCATTCTCGACAACATTTCCCTGAATCTGGCAGAGTATTTTCTCAATTCGATTACGCAAGACATGATGTATGGGCTGATCCAAATCATCCTCAGTTGTATCGGAAGATTCCATTTGACCTGAAAATATATCCAAGTAAAATATGTTTGTTTGTATAATGTTTTGTCGACATTTTTAATAATTGTTCAGTTATATCACAGCATTTTCTGGGTAAGTTACCAGTGCTACTGGTTCATTTACACTGACACCAGTGGTCAATCCTAACACTAACCCAACAATCTTTTCTTGTTCTATTTGTGTTTTACGCAGTTTTCAACTTTATTTCAGTTATATCACAGCATTTCCTGGGAAAGTTACCAGTACCACTGTTCCATCTATAATGACAACAGTGGTCAATCTGAATGCTAACCCAACAATCCCAAGCGCCAAGGAGGTAAAGCCAAAATTACCATGCCTCCGGAAAACCAAACATTTGCCGGTCTGGACTGATTTCAATCATAAAACTTGTAAAAAAATCGTTTCAGATATTTTCATGAATCTTACTAATACATACGCTATATGTCACTTTGTAAACGAGAACACAATAAAATCCAAGTTAGTACACATCGTCTTTGTTTCTGACACGTCTGTATCCCTTCGAGAGAGTTACTTACTGTAACGTAAACAAGATAATCGGTCCAATAAACTGTGACAATCGGGTAATCTTGTTGTTCTCTGCTGCTTGATAGATAACACAAGAGGTATAAGTCTTCTTTAAAAGAGTTTGCAGTTTGCTTATTACGAGTTGATCAGGCTAACGAATGTTCGTCTGCAAATGTTGGAAAATTATGAAATGTACAGTTCTTCTAGGGAAGGTAAAAATTTCACCGGACCGATTGAGACTTACCCTAGGCAGACACTAGACTTAAACTAGAGCTATCACTGAATGTGATTAATACCCTCGAACGCCGCCCTGATAGACAACTCCATCTAGTAGTTTTCAAAATATTCTCCGGACAAGAAAAAACTAAGAAAGGCCAATTACTATGTAATAAACTTAAATAGAGGTATGGTTAGTGTACACTGCACTCCGTCTCAGTATGATTTACCATTGAATTAAGTTTTATTATCCAGTAGTTTTCAAGTTATTGTCCGGACAAAGAAATAGTAACAAAGGGCAATGACTCTGTAGTAATCTAAAATATAGTTATGGTTCTTATACGCTGGATTTCCTCTTATTGTGCTCTACCATTGCATGTAGTTTTATAAAATTACATCTTGAAGTTTTAAAGTTATTCTCCAGACAAAAAAGAAAGAAAGAGCAATAACTCAGTTATCAGCTAAAATAGAGTTATGGTTCCTGTAAACTGCACCTCTACCTCTATTGTGCTCTACATTTATGTAGTTTTATTAATTTCCCTCCAGATGTTTTAAAGTCGCTTTTTACCGAATTTGGTATTTAACCGAAACAAATATTTAACGAAATAATTATATATAATCTTATTCATACAACAAGAGGGCCATGATGGCCCTGGATCGCTCACCTTAATTATACAATGTACTGCAATGCAAAACACATCAAGACAATTATTCTGAATGCAACCTCCACAGTGTTAAGAAGATTTTCCTTCATTTGGCCTAGTGATCTATATTTTTTTACCTGATATGACCCATATTCCAACATGGACTAGATATCATCAAGACAACATTCTGACAAATTTTCAACTTGCTCAAAGTAAAAATGCGGCCTCCGGAGTTTGAACAATATTTTCCTTTATTGACTTTGTTTCTAACCCAATATGACCCATATTCGAACTTGACCTAGATATAATTCAGACAAACATTCTGACCAAATTTAAAGCTGCTTAAGCAAAAAATGTGGCATCCAAAGTGTTAATAAGATTTTCCTTCAATTTGGCCTAGTGACCTAGTTTTTGACCCGGCATGACCCATATTAAAACTTGGCCTAGATATCATTCAGCTCAACATTCTGACCAAATTTCAAGCTGCTGAAGCAAAACATTCTTCTTCTACAGTTAACAAGATTTTACCTCAATTTGGCCTAGTGACCTAGTTTCTGACCCAATATGACCCATATTTAAACTTGACCTAGATATCTTTAAGACAAACATTTTGACAAAATTTTAACATGCTCAAGCTGAAAATGTGGCCTCTACAGTGTTAACAAGATTAATCTTCAATTTGGCCTAGTGACCTAGTTTTTGAACCGGCATAACCCATATTCAAACTTGACCTAGATATTTTTAAGACAAACATTCTGGCTAAATTTTAAACTGCTAAATCAAAAATTGCGGCCTGTAGTGTTAAAAAGACTTTCCTTCAATTTGACCTTGTGACCTACTTTTTGACCCGACATGACCCATGTTTGAACTTGACCTACATATCATCAAGACAAACATTCTGATAAAGTTGAAAATGTGACCTCATATGGCCCGGTTTCGAACTTGTCCAAGATTTGATGGAGATGAATGTTCATATAAACTTTCATGAAGATTGGATGCAAAATGTAGCCTGTAGAGTGTTATCAAGCTGAAATGTTGACGACGCACGACGCACGACGCACGACGCACGACGCACGACGGACGATGCACGACGGACGGACGCCAGACAAAATGTGATCACAATAGCTCACCTTGCACTTCGTGCATAGGTGAGCTAAAAAGTATAGGGAGTTGGGTGATATTTCGTTTAATTTTGTTCTACCTATTTCGTCTAGTTAACTTAACCGCGTGTTGGAAGGAAACACAATTTAATCGTTGCAATACCTGTTTATGATGATAACATCATGATACCGTTGATCGCGCCAGTCAGATAAAAGTGAAAGGAAAATAACCCGTTGAAGACGAATGCATAACGAAAGCATCTAGATGATGTTGATTAATACGTTTGGAAATAAACTTACTTGATAAAATCATCTACCTAGTATTGTAGGCCTTATTCAAATAGAAAACGACTTATTATTCAGTAGCATACTGCATAGCTGTTATATTGAAATTCACAATTTTATAAAAAATATCTCTATTTTTCACAATTTCCCTGGAACCGGATCCATTCACAATTTAGGAAAAAAAATCACTGAATCTATAATTTGAAATAAATTTTAGAAACAACTTTTATGTTACTTTATCTATTACGGTTATAGCTTAATTGATACTAATGAACCTGTTAGTCTCTAACTGTTATCAAATAAACCAATTTCTTTCAATAAACAAGAGGGCCATGATGTCACTTTAGTCATATACGGCAAAACAGCCCTGCCTCCTGGCGGCCATGCTTTTTTACCAATAACTATGGCTGGGAGGAATCTCAAAGAGGATCATCCAAGGAACATTTCTACAAAATAATTTGAAAATATGCCAGACGCATTCGGAGGAGAAGATTTTTAAAGTTTCCACTATAACCATATAAGCGAAAAAGCCCCACCCCTCCCCCTGGGCCTGGTGGCCATCCTTTTTGACCAATCAACATGGCTTGAAAGAATCTGATAGAGGGTCACCTTAGAAACATTTCTACAATATTATTTGAAAATCGGCCTTACACTTTCGGAGGAGAAGATTTCTTAATTTTCCATAGCCATATAATGCAAAAAAGCCCTGTCCCCTGGTGGCCATGTTTTTTTGACCAATCAACATGGTTTGCAGGCTTCTGATAGAGGGACACTCAAGGAACATTTCTACAAAATTATTTGAAAATCGGCTGCTTGAAGGTGTTCTGGTGAGGTCATTGAGAGGATACTTTCTGTGAAGTTTCATCCCAATTGACCAACTAATTACAGAGGAGAAGATGTTTACGGACGACACAAGATGGACGCCGGACAAAAGGCAATCACAATAACTCATATTGAGCACTTCGTGCTCAGGTAAGCTAAAAAGCAAAAGTGTTTATGCTTCTATTTCCTTTATTGACTTTGTTTCTAACCCAATATGACCCATATTCGAACTTGACCTAGATATAATTCAGACAAACATTCTGACCAAATTTAAAGCTGCTTTAGCAAAAAATGTGGCATCCAAAGTGTTAACAAGATTTTCCTTCAATTTGGCCTAGTGACCTAGTTTTTGACCCGGCATGACCCATATTCAAACTTGGCCTAGATATCATTCAGCTCAACATTCTGACCAAATTTCAAGCTGCTGAAGCAAAACATTCTTCTGCTACAGTTAACAAGATTTTACCTCAATTTGGCCTAGTGACCTAGTTTCTGACCCAATATGACCCATATTTAAACTTGACCTAGATATCTTTAAGACAAACATTTTGACAAAATTTTAACATGCTCAAGTTGAAAATGTGGCCTTTACAGTGTTAACAATATTAACCTTCAATTTGGCCTAGTGACCTAGTTTTTGAACCGGCATAACCCATATTCAAACTTGACCTAGATATTTTTAAGACAAACATTCTGGCTAAATTTTAAACTGCTGAATCAAAAATTGCGGCCTGTAGTGTTAAAAAGACTTTCCTTCAATTTGACCTTGTGACCTACTTTTTGACCCGACATGACCCATGTTTGAACTTGACCTACATATCATCAAGACAAACATTCTGATAAAGTTGAAAATGTGACCTCATATGGCCCGGTTTCGAACTTGTCCAAGATTTGATGGAGATGAATGTTCATATAAACTTTCATGAAGATTGGATGCAAAATGTAGCCTGTAGAGTGTTATCAAGCTGAAATGTTGACGACGCACGACGCACGACGCACGACGGACGATGCACGACGGACGGACGCCAGACAAAATGTGATCACAATAGCTCACCTTGCACTTCGTGCATAGGTGAGCTAAAAAGTATAGGGAGTTGGGTGATATTTCGTTTAATTTTGTTCTACCTATTTCGTCTAGTTAACTTAACCGCGTGTTGGAAGGAAACACAATTTAATCGTTGCAATACCTGTTTATGATGATAACATCATGATACCGTTGATCGCGCCAGTCAGATAAAAGTGAAAGGAAAGTAACCCGTTGAAGACGAATGCATAACGAAAGCATCTAGATGATGTTGATTAATACGTGTGGAAATAAACTTACTTGATAAAATCATCTACCTAGTATTGTAGGCCTTATTCAAATAGAAAACGACTTATTATTCAGTAGCATACTGCATAGCTGTTATATTGAAATTCACAATTTTATAAAAAATATCTCTATTTTTCACAATTTCCCTGGAACCGGATCCATTCACAATTTAGGAAAAAAAATCACTGAATCTATAATTTGAAATAAATTTTAGAAACAACTTTTATGTTACTTTATCTATTACGGTTATAGCTTAATTGATACTAATGAACCTGTTAGTCTCTAACTGTTATCAAATAAACCAATTTCTTTCAATAAACAAGAGGGCCATGATGTCACTTTAGTCATATACGGCAAAACAGCCCGGCCATGCTTTTTTACCAATAACTATGGCTGGGAGGAATCTCAAAGAGGATCATCCAAGGAACATTTCTACAAAATAATTTGAAAATATGCCAGACGCATTCGGAGGAGAAGATTTTTAAAGTTTTCACTATAACCATATAAGCGAAAAAGCCCCACCCCTCCCCCTGGGCCTGGTGGCCATCCTTTTTGACCAATCAACATGGCTTGAAAGAATCTGATAGAGGGTCACCTTAGGAACATTTCTACAATATTATTTGAAAATCGGCCTTACACTTTCGGAGGAGAAGATTTCTTAATTTTCCATAGCCATATAATGCAAAAAAGCCCTGTCCCCTGGTGGCCATGTTTTTTTGACCAATCAACATGGTTTGCAGGCTTCTGATAGAGGGACACTCAAGGAACATTTCTACAAAATTATTTGAAAATCGGCTGCTTGAAGGTGTTCTGGTGAGGTCATTGAGAGGATGCTTTCTGTGAAGTTTCATCCCAATTGACCAACTAATTACAGAGGAGAAGATGTTTACGGACGACACAAGATGGACGCCGGACAAAAGGCAATCACAATAACTCATATTGAGCACTTCGTGCTCAGGTAAGCTAAAAAGCAAAAGTGTTTATGCTTCTCAATAGTTTTACTTTTTTTTTTATTCATGGAAATCAAATGATATCTCAAATATCGGTCATTTTGTATCGATCATATTTATCGATACTCAGCCCTAATGTGCATTCGTCCGTCCGTGACGGTTTGCATTAATTGGTCAAAGCCGTTGTATCTGTTTTTCAGATTCATTTCTAAGTGGTCACACTTATACGTGTGATCAGGAAAACGGCAAAATACTTGGTACATAACTGTGGTCAGACTTGGTGTATAGGTAACTTATGACCTACAGATGTGCAATGCACAAGAAACATAACTCTAGCATGCATTTGTTTTCTGTCATTTATCAGCATGATTCCAATAAACAGTGTGGATCTATATATACAATACATTTTATTTCATTCAGGCACATTGCCTATAGTAAATTACAACAAGTATTTACAATTTTCAAAACGTAATCCCTTTACGAGAAGCAAAGATAAAATAAATGATGAATATTAAACAAGAGGGCCATGATGGCCCTGGATCGCTCACCTGATTTTTTCCCACTTTAGCTATATAAGCCCCGCCCCCTGGCGGCCATAGTTTCTGACCAATCAACTTGGCTTGAAGGAATCTGATAGAGGGTCACCCTAGGAACATTTCTACAAAATTATATTAAAATCGGCCTGACACATTTTTTGAGGAGAAGAATTTTTAAGTTTTCACTATAGCCATATAATGCAAAGTAGCCCTGCCCACTGGTGGCCATTCTTTTCGACCAATCAACATGGCTTGAAGGAATCTGAAAGTGTGTCACTTAAGGAACATTTCTACAAAATTATTTGAAAATCGCCCTGACACTTTCGGAGAAGAAGATTTTTTAGGTTTTCACTATAGCCATATAAAGCAAAATAGCCCCCCCCCCCCTTGCGGCCATGTTTTTCGACTAATCAACATGGCTTGAAGGAATCTGATAGAGGGTCATCCAAGGAACATTTCTACAAAATTATTTGAAAATCAGCCTGACACTTTCGGAGAAGATTTTTTAAGTTTTCACTACAGCCATATAAGGCAAAAAAGTCCCCCCCCTGGCGGCCATGTTTTCCGACCAATCACCATGGCTTGAAGGAATCTGATAGAGGGCCATCCAAGGAACATTTCTACAAAATTATTTGAAAATCTGCCAACCAGTTTGGGAGAAAAAGAATTTTGAAGATGTTTTCATTTCGTTGCCATGGAAACCAGAATTCTGCATGGATCTGAAGGAAATCTGGTGAGGTCATTGAGAGGATGCTTTCTGTGAAGTTTCATTCCAACTGACCCACTGGTTACTGAGGAGAAGATGTTGACGGACGATGGACGACGGACGACGCACGACGGATAAAAGGCGATCACAATAACTCACCTTGAGCAAAGCTGGTGAGCTAAAAAAAAAATCCGACAATAAAATGATTATAACAATTAAAACAAATACAATATTGCATACCAAACAAATACAATAGTTCATACCAATATCAAACTATATAACTGTGTACAGTCTGATATCGGTCTAAACCACACATCCATATAGTATATAGTGTTTACTGAACTGCAAATTTTATACTTAAGAGTCACTGCTCAATTGTTTGTCAATCGTTTTTCCTTCGTGATTTATTTTGTTTAAACAACAAAAGCGTCAAACTTTGTTTAATTATGTATTGTTTATTGACAGGCAATCTGCGTTGTTTTTGGTTTGGTTTGTTTACAGGTCGATGATACACGTACATTGTTTCAACAATGTTTGTCCATATGAACTATGCCATATATTTTCACCTTACACATGTTCCAATACCACCATTGCTTTCAGCGCTTTGATTGAGTTATGAGGTAAGGTTAAAGTTTTGTGACGACGATACCAAGGGTATCACAATAGCTCAACCGTTTTTTTGTTTAAAAAAACAGACAAGCTAAAAGGAAAAGGTCAGTCAGTCCTCATGTTTTAAACCAACAGTGGGTAGACTGGTTTTAAATAAAGATATATCTCTTCTTCCCAACTGATATTTGAGCACATATAACGGAAACTTCAATCTCATAACGTAAATGTTAGGTTTCCATCATACAAACGCATTGCAGTTGGTAAGCTGTGACACAGATCTTTTCTAACCCTTTCCAAACATAAAACAAATTTGCAGCAGACGACTTTGAAAACATCCAGGCAAAAATTCTTAAACATCTCAATAAAGGAAAATAAACCGTGTGAATAGAGTTGTGACTAAAGGAATCAAAGCGCTGAAGGCACTGCATTTGTTTGGGTACATAAAACTGTTCAAACATTTGCCTTTGCATAGATGTGTGATTTATAAACTATGCATTGTTTATAAATATTACAACTTCGGGTAAAAGAATAAATGACGCATCCGTTAAAATTAAATGCCATTTTAGTTGTCTATAAAAATATCATGAGACATACATGTGAATATTATATTTAATTTCCAAGTTTCAAAAGACATGTAAAACAAATGGATAACCATTATGGCCCCGACTCACTCATCTAAGTATTTACCAATTTTTGTTACAAAAAAAATCACAATTGACCAAGGGTTTTCTAAAATCTTACTCAAAAGCTTCCTGCTTAACAAGAGATTTTTCAAGTTTTCACTATAGCCATATAAGGCCAAATAGCCCTGCCCCCTGGCGGCAATGTTTATCGACCAATCAACATGGCTTGGAAGAATCAGATAGATGGTCTTCCAATGAACATTTCTACAAAAAGAATTGAAAATTGGCCAAACACTTTCGGAGGAGAAGATTTTTCAAGTTTTTACTAGAGCCATATTAGGCAAAAAAGCCCCGCCCGCTGGCGGCCATGTTTTTCGACCAATCAACTTGGCTGGAAGGAATCTGATAGAAGGTCACCCTAGGAACATTTCTACAAAATTATTTGAAAATCGGCCTGACACTGTTGGAGGAGAAGATTTTTTTGAGTTTACACTATAGCCATATAAGGCAAAAAAAGCCCCGCTCCCTGGCGGCCAAGGAACACTTCTTTAAAATAATTTGAAAATCTGCCAACCAGTTTGGTAGAAGAAGAATTTTAAAGTTATTTTATTTTCGTTGCCATGGAAACCATAATTCTGCATGAACCACAAACATTTGAAGGAATTCTGGTGAGGTCAATGAGAGGATGTTTTCTGTGAAGTTTCATCCCAATTGACCCACTTGTTACTGAGAAGAAGATGTTGACGGACGACAGACGCCGGACAAAAGGAGATCACATTGAATTTTCATTTTGATTGAGTATCTTTATCCAATATTTGATAGTTATAAATTGTCTATGTATGGACATAGGGATTCTTCCCAATTCTCCGTATAGACAGTCTAGATTGGAAGAGCGACGTACACACAGAAGTTTTCTACAAAACTTTGAGTGTATGGATTCGACATCGGGTGCGGGGTGATGACCCCAAATTATCATATACATTTATGTATTTGTAACTTGCCGGGATGTGTCGATACCGTCATGGTACAATGTGATATATGCACAAATTGGTTTCACAAATCTTGTGTTAATACACCTGTGGATATTTCGACAACAGATGCGGACTTTAATTGTAACTTTTGTTAATTATTTGGCTATTATAATGATAAGATATGTGATTAAATTGGTAACATTTAAGTTTTTTACTTATAACAGCCTTCAAATACAAATTTGGTTTATACGACGGTAAAGAAAGGTTATGGGAATTAAGAAATTGTTTAAATAAGCAAATTCTCCTTTTCCCACAATGTTTTCAATATATGTTGCTTTTTACTGTTTACACAGCAAGAAAAAAACATTTAACTTATTTGTTATAGATTAGTATTATTGTTGTATATGTATATATAATTACTAGAAACAAATTAAGATTAAAAGTGTTGTATATATATATATATATATACTTATTGTTTATTTGTTATTTAAATTGTTCTGCCCCTTCCAAGTACCCTACATAATAGAATGTTGCATGGATAATTTGCCTCGTAGCATGGCACATGGAAAACTGTTGAAAGTTACAAAGTAGAAAATGAAGAGGCCAAACAATAACTAGAACCCATGACGCTTCAATCGATTGTAAAGGAGAGGATATAATTGAAGCAAAACCTATGGCTAGTTACTAGCAACCTATTCTATTCTTGCAATGTTTTCAAATTTCGTCCGATGCAGATGCGTCAAAAGACATTTACTTGTCGGAAAATCAATCCATTAATTCTCGTTATTGATATCAATAGATATGATATAAAGAGGAAAGTCATTAAAACACTTTACAAAGAGATTCCATTTCAGCATGATCTCGATTTTTGGTTTAATCTATATCACTGATAAAAGCAATCAAACACATTATATATTTACAAAGAAAACCCCGGATATGATCATATGTAACAAATTATACACATTTGCCCATCTTTAATTAAACATTTTTTACAACAAATCATAGCGTCCGCAGATTTGCTCTATATTCTATAGCGTCCGCATTTTCCCTCTATATTGCATTTGTCCGCATTTTCCCTCTATAATGTATTTGTCCGCAGATCGCGTCCGCACTTTAGACCCTCCCCCCATACCGTTGTATTTATAAATAGAATTCGACGATCACGATTTCTCTGCAAACGTGTTACTCTCATTTTAAATGCATTTTATGACGCACATATTTGTATTTGTAATTCTTTATACTATATTTATAAGGCGGAAAAGGCACAAAGAAAATATATTCAATTCTGTTTTTATCTACATTTTCAATGCGTGATTGAAAATTCAAATACCGTATCTGGAGCTTAAATCGGAAATAGTTCTCCCTGTAGCAGTTCACTCATTGAGATTTATAAATCTCTCCGCGTTCATGTTTTAAAATACAATGTTTCATTTTATTTCCAAATTCTCTTTGAATATAAGAACCACATAAGAAAACAAAGACGATATAAATATATCATTATTTCAAAAATTGTGATACATTTGAAAAGTAAGACCAAGTATTGAGTACTACTTTCACGCGTATGAAATTTAGGAACTTTTCCATAAGACGTATGGCTTCAGAATTGCAGTTATCTCTAAATTTGTTTGTTCCAAACAAATAAAAATGGCTTGGTATGACCAATTTCGGCTTTTGCCACAACGTTTTCAAACGTTGTCTGCTGCAGATACGCCAGAATGTTTCTCCAGGTGGGTCGATTGATTGGAGTTTAACGCCGTTTTTAACAATTTCTCAGTTATATCACGGCGGCCAGTTCACCTACTCATGCATTTCCTGGTTTTCTCACACCAGTACTCCACACAACAATCTTCCCAAGCAACTGGCTGCTTTTCCACATAGACTTAGCCCATTGGTGGAAGACGAATGACGCATGTCGCATTGACTTTTGTCAATCGTCGGAAAGAAAGTTGGCCGAGCCGGGATTCGAACTCACAACCCCTGGATTGACAGCCCGCGTCGCTACCGACTGAGCTACCGGGTTCTCCAGGTGGGACCAAGCCTACAAACTTCCAATGGTTTAAAACATTGGGAGTGACTGACCTTTTCAAGGTGTTTTATGAATCGTAGGCAGGTAAGCACTCGGTAATTTTCGTTAATGTTTCCACCAATCATTAAAACTTATTCATCTCGTGACATATTTGTTTATTCGAAAAGTTTAAATCTTTATTATTGAACTTTAAACTTGTATAAAAGAAGTATTTTGTTTAAAAGTTGTATAACTGTGGATATTAACCCTTTCCCACATACAACACAACTGCAGCAGACGATTTTGAAAACATAGTGACAACATCCTGACAAACCTCCATAAAAGATAGCTTAATTGCTAAATAAAGTGAAAACATTGTGGCCAAATGTGAAATTGCTCATCATCAACTTTGGCCACAATGTTTTCAAAAGTCGTCTGCTACTTTGGCGTCAAAATGTGTCTGCAGGTACCGTGTAAAAGGGTTAAGAGATTAGGAAGGATAGTCGTAAACATAGCGGCCTGGCACACTATAAAAAGTTTTTTTCAATAACCCATAAACCTTTCTTAAATGAAACTGGCAGAATCCATGGGGGCCGCAATTTTGGTTATGTTTAAAACGCCAATTGTAGTCAATTGTTCAAAATAGCCAAACTAGCTATCGCAAGAGTCTACAGCAGTACATTAAGAAGCACAAACCAAATGAAAAGTATTTGTAGACAAAGACCATGGCTATATTCGTATTAAACTAACTAACCGAACACTAGATCATGTGCTATTAAAAGCTATTATTAAACTGGTTGTTCCGGTTAACAAAATCCTAGTTTAAATACCGGTGTATTGCTTTTGCGATAGAGAGGGAGTCCTGTGTTATCGTCAAGCCCCCTGATTATGAATAATCCACTTCCGGAGACTACAAAAAACAAAACAATGGCGGATGAGAATATAATTATTGATGCGTGCAGAGACATATATATATCTCTGGTGCGTGTAAGGATCATAAGAATGAAATTGTCTTAAACGGGTCTTAGTCAAATCGTCGTCGGTATAAATCATCAAATTGATTCAATTCAATTCAATTTTATTCAGCAAATTCAGCATTTACACGCCTTTTGCCAATATAAAATTAAACAGTGAACACATATGGCAATAAAAAAGAAAACATACAAAACATACAAACAATACGTACAAATATTTCGATAAGACTGATAATTCGATGTTATGATCATATATTACAACCTGGTATAATATTAACTGGCAGTATATCATGTTGTAATAGCATTCTGTAATTGTTCATTACGGAGATTAAATGCATCTCGTAAATACTTGGCAATTTTAAATATCATTTTGTTCTGATAAGAAGACAGCATATTGACAAAAAGTTGAACATTTGGCCATGGTAATTTATACAAAATAGTTAGTTCAATTTAGAGAAGAATAAAAGGGACAGCAAAGTAAAAAATGATATTCCGATTCCACAAAGTTACTATTACATACATTACAAATACAATTACATCTGTCAATACTAGAATATCTCTCCATTTCAATATTTAATAAATGCGAGCATAATCTCAAAGAACTTAATTGTTTTCTTAGAGTATCATTTTGAATAAGATCAATGTATTTTTCAAAACCAAATATTGTTTTAAATTTCCTTTAGTAATCCAATTTCGAAGAAGTATGCAAGTATTCAAACTTTGAATAAATTAGTCTTAGTAGGGTGGAAATGAGGGGACAAAAATATCGGTTTTACGAAATTTTGCTCTTTTTCGAAAATTTGCTCTTTTAGAAGATTCGTCTTAAGCGGGAGTTGGAACAAAACTGCTCTCCGCGAAGATGCGTTGATCGCGTGACTGATCATGAGAAAACATCAATGCGATCGACTTGATGGCGTATGGGTTAGCGGGCATACTCCGAGATTGGAGAATCGGTTTTACGAAATTATGCTCTTTTTCGAAAATTTGCTCTTTTAGAAGATTCGTCTTAAGCTTAAGAGTTGGAACAAAACTGCTCTCCGCGAAGATGCGTTGATCGCGTGACTGATCGTGAGAAAACATCAATGCGATCGACCTGATGGGTTAACGGGCATAATCCGAGATTGGAGGTCAAGTTGGGATTGTTAAAGAGGGGCACATTCAATAGACGAGGTTAAGCATAAAAACAAGGGAGAAGACTGACGCTAGTAAACACCTAAAAGTAATGTGTTTATTACAGCCCTTTAAAACTAAATCTAATACATACCGTTTTAGTAGTTCCGTCTCAGCAATGTTACTAACATAATATGTCGACCACTCTAAACGTTATATCAACACTATCCACACTTATATTTTGATCACAGCAGTTTATATTCATTAAGACATCAAAGAGAACGTTTGTTTAGCTCAGATAAAAACTCATTTATAAAAGTCATTTATAAAATCATTTAAAAGAAATGATTTAAAGTATAAATTATTAAGTAAAACAAATTGATCTCTTTCATTCAGTTTTATAATGAAGTAAATAAGATCTAGATATAAAGCATCGCACATAAAAAAGTCAAAAGCAAGGATAAGAAACTCTATATCCAAAAAATTGTCAAAATCACTTTTTACGAAAATTTGCTCTTTTACGAAAATTTGCGCTTTGTGTCGCTACGCGAAGATTTACCCTTCGCAAAGATTCGTCTTAAGCGTGACTGATCATGGGAAAGATCAACGGACGTCCTCGCAGACTTTATCATACTATTCAAAATGAAATTCATGTAAATCCATTTTCTTAGCTACGTATATGAGTCTGTCATGTTAATGGTTTATAACAGCACATATGTTCCATAATAAACGCAACGTAAGTATGTTTTAACTATGTCTATAGAACGATACGAAACCTATCTAATGTTCTGTCAAATTGGTTTGGTTTACCGACTAAAACCCGTATTTCAACGAAACCTGTATAGGTTTCGCAAAACAGGTTTTAGGTTTGGTTACTATAGAACACGAGTAAAGTGCTATGTAAAGTATGTAGGGTACAAGTACTAGGTAACCGATTTAACCTTTTATGCTAATTTTGTTTACGAAAATGTGCTCTTTATGAAACTATGTCAACTTGTACCCTTCGAACACACGGATTCATAAGACGTTCATACCAAGAAAGATGTCATTCAAGACCTTTCCACTTTCAATCGACGTTCAACATGTCTGTGTATGTATTCATATTTAAGATTATGGATACAAAGCAGCTTTTATATTCACGCAATCTGATCTCTATTTGTTAAAATAATTCAGTTTAAATAAATGCAGCATTAATAAAAGGGATGTTCCACCTCTACAAAGGATAAGCAGACTTCGTGTTTAAATGATGAAGGAAAAAGTGTTACAATTCAACCTGAGCGACAAGGTGACACAACACCAGATTTTTTAATGCGTATAACTGATTTTAATCTGACTAGTGTCATTGTCACCTACTCGGTCAGTGACTCGATACCCGACCTTAAACATTGAGCGATACCCTTTCCATCTAAAGATGTAAGGTGCTCGCTTTATCCTTCTGTTATAGCATGGTTAATGTAATATATAGTTTTATGTTTTGATTCATAAATGTAAAGCCATTTAAACCATCCTGTCGTCTGCTTTATTACCGCAAATGGAAAAATAATTAACCCTTTTTCCCCGCCTGTGGACGTATTTGATGCGTATGAAGCAGATGACTTTCAAAATCATTATGATAAAAGGAGTATTTACTCATATTACCTAGTTTCTACGTTTATCACATTTTCGATTCTATACAATGGTTTAACTTTCATTTTTCTACAACAACAACAACAACAACAAAAACACCATTCAATAGAGTTTATTAATCGAAGTAATCAAAAAGGATTATGTTTGTTTCTTAGTTTTGTAGCAGATGACTTTTAAAATCCTTATGATAAAAGGAGCATTTACTAATATTACCTAGTTTCTACGTTTATCACATTTTCGATTCTATACAATGGTTTAACTTTTATTTTTCTACAACAACAACAACAACAACAAAAATAACAAAAAAACACCATTCAATAGAGTTTATTAATCGAAGAAATCAAAAGGATTATGTTTGTTTCTTAATTTTGTTAAAGTTGTTCAGTTTTTGTTCCATATCACGTCAGCTTGTTTCTTAATTTTGTTAAAGTTGTTCAGTTTTGTTCCACGTCACTAATTGTAAGATACAATTATCACTTGTTTGTTAAAAGTGTATGCAAAACTGTTAATGAGGTCTAAATATATTCTCCAGTCTCCCGCAGCCATCCCACACCCAATTCTTTCAGGGAATGCAACGGTCTGAAGATCTTTACGTTTACCCAGTTCGTTCAAACAATTCTTAAACCAACGGACTCTTTGATCGGACGTATCACGATGAGATCCAATTTGACCCATTAAGGATTGAAATGGTCTACCAAATTCCCATTGAGCTAATAAACAGACGACGTGGAATCCCGATTCATCTCCATAAATGTCAATAGTACCAGGCGTTCCTCTGGTTTCAACTGTAGCTAAATTTCTAGTTCCTATATATATTCGTTTAGAGTAAATATCAGCCCATGGGTATGCATGAGCTATCTTCTTAGACAATCCATGTGCTTTCACAGTGAGACAGTTTACCTGATGACAAATTGCATCTGCATCACGAAATATCGTAATATCGCCTCGTACGTGAGTTATCATCTCCATTTTATAAGTCCTTAAGATGAAAAAAAAAACTACACTTATTTAATCCAGACGGTGCCATCAGTTTAAATGTCTTACACAACATAAAAGAAGTGGCTTTATTATTATTTGAAGAAACTGTCCAGAGATAGTAAAGAATGAAGAAAATAAGTGTATATATAGTTTGGCGTTAAAAAAATAAAATATCATCAAAGATAAATGACTCGCATGTTTTTTTTTTGCTTACAATCATATAAATCACGCTGTTTTATAGAACAAATCTATGAAATTTAATAACTGAATTCCTCTGTTAAAATGGGGTATAAACAGTATGGCGCCATATAAAACCCATGAAAATAGCAATGACGAAGCGCAGATGTGATCAAAACAACTTCATCCATCATTTGTAATGCGTCGAAACTGAGGAATCGTCACTTAATAATATAATTTAATAGACACAAAATATTTACTTTATCAAAAACGACTTGATACTTATAAAAAATGGCCTAAACAAATTGGTCAGGATAAGTACTCTCTGGCTGCAGCAGGACTTTTTATAAACTGGAAGGAGATTTATGCGAATGCTTCTCATGCGGTGTGAAAATATCGCAGTGAGAACCTACCGACGATGCTCTTACTGAACACATAATAAAATGGTATAAAACTGCTTTTTTTTTTTCAAATGACTGGATACGGTGTGAAACAACAAGACGAACAACAAAGGTCGCTTAAATTAACATCATACCTTGATCAACTGTGTGAACGAGACTTTAAATCACTTGGTAATGATGGATACACGATATGTTTCGTTACTGGACTCTTATTTCGACTTCATATATGCAGAGGATATCAAAAGTGCCTTACACGACGTGTGCAGAAAAAATTGTGGTGGATGTACCATTAATAGTTTATCCCAACTCGATCACACGTGTTTATTAACGACGAAAGAACAATTACAACTTCATTGGGATTACATTATACAAGAAATAAACGAAGAGGGTGTTATAGAAAAGTGGTATGGGATGGTTTGTACGATGAATTATATTCCGCTCGTAGTTGTGGATTTCTATAAATTGAAGCTCGAGTGCCGTGACTGGAGAGAGAATGGCATGAAAACAGAGAAATGGAAACATCGAATGATTAATATGACATTAACATTAATACATCTTGAAGAAAGATTCTCTTAAGTATTTTATATGTGCTGATTATATGAATGTATTTTTTCAAATATATGTATTTGCACTGTGTTTAAATAAGAAAAACATGCCGTTTTTATATCATTATATATGAATTGCTATTGTATTTGGTATAAGGGTTTTAAAATAATAAAGAATAATATTTAAACTCAATACTAGTCTTTCTTACATAGATCCCCAAACAGAAAAATTAGCGTTGTTGTTGTTGTTTTGGTTTAGTTTAAAAGGGTACGCATATCGATACTTTCGCATACATATTGCAGACACGGAGAGCGTAATTCAATTAGAAACGGCGTCTACAGCGCGAATTATAGGTATGCGAACCTATTCATATTTAATTGCAAAATGATCATGTATATGTTCGTCGTTTGAAAAAGAAAACCAAAACAAAACAACATCAACATTATAGTTTTTCTCTCTCTTTTGCCAGGACTGAGTAACTCTGGAAAGTCTCGATTTACGACACATTTAGTAAATTTCTCCTTTTGCTGCAACGTTTTTGAAAGTTGTCTGCTGTATATGTGTTAAAAAGGCGTCTACATGTGAGAGAGGTTTAACCAGCTTACACATGATTTATATGCACTAACCTATGCTTATCTCCTTTACCCTTTTCAGTCTATAGCATGATGACTTCAGTCATCATTTTATTATTCGTGATTACTGGTCTCGTATTTCATGAACTTAAACTTAAACTTATTAGAATATAAAGGGAGTATGTTACCGTCCGCTAACTTTATCGAAAGATTTTCTTATTTGATATAACTTGATAAACCGGTTTCTTTAAAAGTGTGTCAGTCCACTATCCCATACGCCAACAGGTCGATAGCATTGATCTTTTCCATGATCAGTCACATGATCAGTCACGCTTAAGACGAAGACATTCATTTTCATAACATCTCTTTCTTTAAAACTTATTGATCTATATGTTCTTCGTTTTGAAAAAGAAAACAAAAACAAAAACAACATCAACATTATAGTTTTTCTCCCTCTTTTGCCAGGACCGAGTAACTCTGGAAAGTCTCGATTTACGACACATTTAGGACATTTCTCCTTTTGCTGCAACGTTTTTGAAAGTTGTCTGCTGTAGATGTGTTAAAAAAGCGTCTACATGTGAGAAAGGTTTAACCAGCTTACACATGATTTATATGCAATAACCTATGCTTATCTCCTTTACCCTTTTCTGTCTATAGCATGATTGCTTCAGTCATCATTTTATTATTCGTGATTACTGGCCTCGTATTTCATAAACTAAAACTTATTAGAATATAAAGGGGATACGTTACCGCCCGCTTACTTTATCGAAAGATTTTCTTTTTTGATATAACTTAATAAACCGGTTTCTTTAAAAAAATGTGACAGTCCACTATCCCGTACGCCACCAGGTCGATAGCATTGATCTTTTCCCATGATCAGTCACATGATCAGTCACGCTTAAGACGAAGACATTCATTTTCATAACATCTTTCTTTAAAACTTATTTATTTTACATCGATTGCGAGACAAGCTTTCAGCTTATAATAATCACGCTGGATGTCTGCATCCTGGATAATTAACCAGTACTCTCGCCGTTTGTGTGCTAAATCCCAAAGGCAGAACCCGCTCATCACGGGATTCGAACCTGATGCCTGTAGTACGAGAGGCCGACGCTTTTTTTCTTTTCTTTTTTTTCTTTTTTTTCTTTTTTACTTCAGACGAAGAACAGTCAGTATGGAACTGGAACACAAGGCAAAACAAGTTAGAATAGAAGAAGGGATGAAACATACTAGGTTTTTCTTAAGTTTTGATAATGCAAGTACTTCCTGGACAACTGATCGAAACATCACAAATGATTAAAGACATTGTCGCTTACAAACAACAGTATGCAGGGGTTCAATTATCAGATCGTATAATTAAAACATTCAGGGATGATTTTATCTTCCAAATGAGTATTGACGAAGGTGTTGGTTTTCAAGATAGATCCAGCATGGAAGCTGCAACACAGGAATATGAAACATACATGTATGAAATTGAATGAAAACCATTACAAATCATCAACAGCATTGTCCAACAAAATCCTATAAAACAGAAAGAGAAAAGTGATTCTAAAAAACCTCAATTGGACCACAAAAATATGTTGAAAGCGTGGGCATTTTTTGACTGTCAAAGGAAGAAAACGCAAGGTATTTTAAGTAGTGACTTTGTTTCAGAAGCTCACAGGAAATTAATGAAAGCCTTGATAAGGAATGCTGGTCAATTATCTGAATGTGTTCGTTCAACTGTCTGTCCAATAACAAAGGAGTCAGTAAATTATCCAAACCCAGACTTTCTTGGTACAGTATTTCCCACGTTGATGGACTATGCAAATGTTATGGCCGAGTATCTGAAAGAAAACATAAACATGAAAGTAACACAAGAGAGTGTTCTTGAGATGATTAAGTTTTTTGCTTGTTTTTTTTCTTCTTTTGTTCAGCTCCATCCTTATGGTGATGGAGACGGTAGGCTTTCAAGGCTTCTGTATTGTTACCTTCAATCTTTTTTGACACCCTTTGCTGTTGGCATCTACAATATCCATGCCCCAACAAAGCAAAGTGATTTTTTTCTTGCAATAGTCCAAGTTCGTGAGGAAACACGCTCAGCTCTTGCTAATAAGTATAATGAATTTAAGGAAAATAACTGGCGATTTTACAACCAGCCAGTTATGCTGGCCCGTATGATCTTGGAATGTCAGTGGTTTGCATGGATAGAATTTGACTCCATCATGAAGAAAGGAGAGACTGCTTACACAAGACAGATGTCTAAAGATGAGTCACCTTCAAGCTCCGTTGAAAATTAACTTTTGAGAAATATGATCTAAATTTATTTTATTTTCAGTATTAATTCATGGTTCTATTGAATATATTTTGCAGGGATATGATTTATATTGGTTTAATTTGGATAAGTGCGTATACATCAAAACAGCTTTCTTTAACTCTTTCCTACCTACAACAAATATGCAGCAGACAACTTTGAAAACCTCTTGGCAAAAATCTGGAAAGCCTCATAAATTGAAAGTTTTAATGAAACACTATGGAAAAAGGAGAGTAGTGCTGTCAGTGCTGTCAGAGCCAGAAGTGTTGATTGCAGTTATCAATGGTTGTACCTGAAATAAGTAAAGCTGTATCTACAGCAGCCGACTTTTGAAAACATTGTGACAAAAGAAAAAAAAATGTTTTCAACTGATCTCAATAATAATACTTTCATCTTACAGAGATTTTCCATATATTTGCCTAAATGTTTTCAAAGTCGTCTGCTGAATATTAGTTGTAAGTGAAAATGGTTAGGTTGCGGGGGGGAAAAAGCAATCGCCCGAAAAACAGCATGTGTTTCGAGGGCCTTAAGAACCTATACAAGTTCATAGCTTTAACTGTCTTACAATTAAGGACTCATTTTGTATTTGGATATTAAATTATTATTTCTGGGATTGTTAGTTTTTTTTAACTGTTTAGCTTAAGTTGATTGTAATCTGTTTCAATTCATTTTTCAAACGTTCATTCCCAATACCATATGTGAACCTTTATTATTAAGTCCAAAAAGTTTTTGTATTTGGCTATTGAATTACTATTTCTGAGATTGTTATTTTTTAACTGTTTACCTTTAGTCGATTGTTAGCCGTTTTATTTCATTTTTCAAACATTCATCCATATACCATATGTGAACCTTTATTATCAAGTCCACAAAGTACAAAGTGGATTTGTGATACCTTTGCCTGAGCCAATGTATGAACCTGTATCACCAAATACAACTAATGTTGAAGACGGCGTTTCGCCATCTCAATCTCAGTCCGCACTACCGGTCAATGCGCCATTTGTCTTGATGAATAAAAAGGTAAATGAAAAATACACTTTAAATCACATTACAATTCATTCTATACTTATACACAGAACATCATCAAGTATTAATTTACTGTCAAACGTTCTCATGTAGAGTTATGAATAAAAGTTAAACTGCTACAGACAAGTGCTAATATCAACTCATTCAGAGCGAACGTACTACTGGCTTGGACCTCCTTTTCAACAGTATTTCATTTATAACACGACAATAGAACATTTATTCTTGATCCTTGGGTTACAACTCAGTTCTATGCCAAGGAAAATGTGTTCTGTAACTCCATTTATTATGATTTCATGGTGGATAATTATTATCTAGAATTCTAAAGTGGAAAAAGAAGTTATTTGTAGCAGTTTTAAATTAAATATGCATGATATACTTTGACTAGAATAAAACATATATAGTCTTTAACTTTAAGACAACACTATTTTTTTTTTTTTTTTTTTTTTTTTTTCTAAAGCAAAACTATCTCCTGTGAGTATTTTATGAATTTGTGTTCAATTAAAATTGTTTTACAAATATTTTAAATTGTATTTTAAACAATAATCAAATTTGTTCTATGACAGCTTTAGACCGATTATATCACATGACATTTCCAAATGGTTACCTGCTTAACACTCTGAAGTGCAGGTTGACTGCTTTATTACATTGTCAAAGTGTTGGAAAAAATACAATACAATATGCAATTGTTTGTTTGGAGCAATTTCCCCTTTTATTGAAATATTATTAGGTCGACTGTAACAGTCAATGTCAAGTAAAGTAACGGGTATTAAATGTATTTTACAAATATAAGTCACGCAGTTATTAAAAGCATAAGAAGGTAATAGTTATAAGAATTTGACTTTCTTCAAAACCGTATACAAATGTTACATAAACAATTTCATGGGGCAGTAATAATAACATGCTATGAGAAAATGATAATAATGTTGATTTCTTCACAACCCTGTATAATGTTATATAAAAATGTGAGGCGGTAGTTATAATGTTAATTTCTTCGCAACTCTGTGAATCATTATGAATGTATGCACTCATGAAAGAAGTGAAAAGGTTGTACAAAGTTATAAGGGAGGTAACTGCTATAATAATTTGTCCAATGAGTCTTCAAAGTAGAACCAACAATAATAAGTATTTGCTTTAGTAGTTCAAAATAATAGTTTATAGTTTCTCTACCATTTTGCTAACCATTCAATCATAATACAGTTGGCATTTCTAAAGAATTACCTTCAATATTGTGTTTGAAAAGAATCAACTTGTGTTAACTTTTCATTCTTAAAAGAGTATATTTGTATTTTTCAGGTAGATGTTATTTCTACAATGTTACATTTATGGATATACATGTACAAGTAATATATATAACAAAAAAAATATAAACATAAAATATGGATAATAGATATCTAAAACATTTTAACTCTGCATATACCAGTGATATGTGAAAATCAACACAATGTAATAAAGCAGTCAACCTGCACTTCAGAGTGTTAAGCAGGTAACCATTTGGAAATATCATGTGATATAATCGGTCTAAAGCTGTCATAGAACATATTTGATTATTGTTTAAAATACAAATTAAAATATTTGTAAAACAATTTTAATTGAACACAAATTCATAAATTACTCACAGGAGATAGTTTTGCTTTAAAAAAAAAAAAAAAAAAAAAAAAAAAATAGTGTTGTCTTAAAGTTAAAGACTATATATGTTTTATTCTAGTCAAAGTATATCATGCATATTTAATTTAAAACTGCTACAAATAACTTCTTTTTCCACTTTAGAATTCTAGATAATAATTATCTACCATGAAATCATAATAAATGGAGTTACAGAACACATTTTCCTTGGCATAGAACTGAGTTGTAACCCAAGGATCAAGAATAAATGTTCTATTGTCGTGTTATAAATGAAATACTGTTGAAAAGGAGGTCCAAGCCAGTAGTACGTTCGCTCTGAATGAGTTAATATTAGCACTTGTCTGTAGCAGTTTAACTTTTATTCATAACTCTACAAGGGGAACGTTTGACAGTAAATTAATACTTCATGATGTTCTGTGTATAAGTATAGAATGAATTGTAATGTGATTTAAAGTGTATTTTTCATTTACCTTTTTATTCATCAAGACAAATGGCGCATTGACCGGTAGTGCGGACTGAGATTGAGATGGCGAAACGCCGTCTTCAACATTAGTTGTATTTGGTGATACAGGTTCATACATTGGCTCAGGCAAAGGTATCACAAATCCACTTTGTACTTTGTGGACTTGATAATAAAGGTTCACATATGGTATATGGATGAGTGTTTGAAAAATGAAATAAAACGGCTAACAATCGACTAAAGGTAAACAGTTAAAAAATAACAATCTCAGAAATAGTAATTCAATAGCCAAATACAAAAACTTTGTGGACTTAATAATAAAGGTTCACATATGGTATTGGGAATGAACGTTTGAAAAATGAATTGAAACAGATTACAATCAACTTAAGCTAAACAGTTAAAAAAACCTAACAATCCCAGAAATAATAATTTAATATCCAAATACAAAATGAGCCCTTAATTGTAAGACAGTTAAAGCTATGAACTTGTATAGGTTCTTAAGGCCCTCGAAACACATGCTATTTTTCGGGCGATTGCTTTTTTTCCCCGCAACCTAACCATTTTCCACATACAACTAATATTCAGCAGACGACTTTGAAAACATTTAGGCAAATATATGGAAAATCTCTGTAAGATGAAAGTATTATTATTGAGTTCAGTTGAAAACATTTTTTTTTCTTTTGTCACAATGTTTTCAAAAGTCGGCTGCTGTAGATACAGATTTACTTATTTCAGGTACAACCATTGATAACTGCAATCAACACTTCTGGCTCTGACAGCACTGACAGCACTGACAGCACTACTCTCCTTTTTCCATAGTGTTTCATTAAAACTTTCAATTTATGAGGCTTTCCAGATTTTTGCCAAGAGGTTTTCAAAGTTGTCTGCTGCATATTTGTTGTAGGTGGGAAAGAGTTAAAGAAAGCTGTTTTGATGTATACGCACTTATCCAAATTAAACCAATATAAATCATATCCCTGCAAAATATATTCAATAGAACCATGAATTAATACTGAAAATAAAATAAATTTAGATCATATTTCTCAAAAGTTAATTTTCAACGGAGCTTGAAGGTAACTCATCTTTAGACATATGTCTTGTGTAAGCAGTCTCTCCTTTCTTCATGATGGAGTCAAATTCTATCCATGCAAACCACTGACATTCCAAGATCATATGGGCCAGCATAACTGGCTGGTTGTAAAATCGCCAATTATTTTCCTTTAATTCATTATACTTATTAGCAAGAGCTGAGCGTGTTTCCTCACGAACTTGGACTATTGCAAGAAAAAAATCACTTTGCTTTGTTGGGGCATGGATATTGTATATGCCAACAGCAAAGGGTGTGAAAGAAGATTGAAGGTAACAATACAGAAGCCTTGAAAGCCTGCCGTCTCCATCACCATAAGGATGGAGCTGAATAAAAGAAGAAAAAAAAACAGCAAAAAACTTAATCATCTCAAGAACACTCTCTTGTGTTACTTTCCTGTTTATCTTTTCTTTCAGATACTCGGCCATAAAATTTGCATAGTCCATCAACGTGGGAAATACTGTACCAAGAAATTCTGGGTTTGGATAATTTACTGACTCCTTTGTTATTGGACAGACAGTTGAACGAACACATTCAGATAATTGACCAGCATTCCTTATCAAGGCTTTCATTAATTTCCTGTGAGCTTCTGAAACAAAGTCACTACTTAAAATACCTTGCGTTTTCTTCCTTTGACAGTCAAAAAATGCCCACGCTTTCAACATATTTTTGTGGTCCAATTGAGATTTTTTAGAATCACTTTTCTCTTTCTGTTTTATGGGGTTTTGTTGGACAATGCTGTTGATGATTTGTAATGGTTTTCTTTCAATTTCATACATGTATGTTTCATATTCCTGTGTTGCAGCTTCCATGCTGGATCTATCTTGAAAACCAACACCTTCGTCAATACTCATTTGGAAGATAAAATCATCCCTGAATGTTTTAATTATACGATCTGATAATTGAACCCCTTCATACTGTTGTTTGTAAGCGACAATGTCTTTAATCATTTGTGATGTTTCGATCAGTTGTCCAGGAAGTACTTGCAATATCAAAACTTAAGAAAAACCTAGTATGTTTCATCCCTTCAACTATTCTAACTTGTTTTGCCTTGTGTTCCAGTTCCATACTGACTGTTCTTCGTCTGAAGTAAAAAAAAAAAAGAAAAAAAAGAAAAAAAAAGAAAGAAAGTTAATTGTATGTGAATAACGGTGGTGCAGAGGTAGTAGAGCGTCGGCCTCTCGTACTACAGGCATCAGGTTCGAATCCCGTGATGATCGGGTTCTGCCTTTGGGATTTAGCACACAAACGGCGAGAGTACTGGTTAATTATCCAGGATGCAGACATCCAGCGTGATTATTATAAGCTGAAAGCTTGTCTCGCAATCGATGTAAAATAAATAAGTTTTAAAGAAAGATGTTATGAAAATGAATGTCTTCGTCTTAAGCGTGACTGATCATGTGACTGATCATGTGACTGATCATGGGAAAAGATCAATGCTATCGAACTGGTGGCGTACGGGATAGTGGACTGACACATTTTTTAAAGAAACCGGTTTATCAAGTTATATCAAAAAAGAAAATCTTTCGATAAAGTAAGCGGGCGGTAACGTATCCCCTTTATATTCTAATAAGTTTTAGTTTATGAAATACGAGGCCAGTAATCACGAATAATAAAATGATGACTGAAGCAATCATGCTATAGACAGAAAAGGGTAAAGGAGATAAGCATAGGTTAGTGCATATAAATCATGTGTAAGCTGGTTAAACCTTTCTCACATGTAGACGCTTTTTTAACACATCTACAGCAGACAACTTTCAAAAACGTTGCAGCAAAAGGAGAAATGTCCTAAATGTGTCGTAAATCGAGACTTTCCAGAGTTACTCGGTCCTGGCAAAAGAGGGAGAAAAACTATAATGTTGATGTTGTTTTTGTTTTTTTTTTCTTTTTCAAAACGAAGAACATATAGATCAATAAGTTTTAAAGAAAGATATGTCTTAAGCGTGACTGATCATTTGACTGATCATGGAAAAGATCAATGCTATCGACCTGTTGGCGTATGGGATAGTGGACTGACACATTTTTAAAGAAACCGGTTTATCAAGTTATATCAAATAAGAAAATCTTTCGATAAAGTAAGCGGACGGTAACGTACTCCCTTTATATTCTAATAAGTTTAAGTTTAAGTTCATGAAATACGAGACCAGTAATCACGAATAATAAAATGATGACTGAAGCCATCATGCTATAGACTGAAAAGGGTAAAGGAGATAAGCATAGGTTAGTGCATATAAATCATGTTTAAGCTGGCTAAACCTCTCTCACATGTAGACGCCTTGTTAACACATCTACAGCAGACAACTTTCAAAAACGTTACAGCAAAAGGAGAAATTTCCTAAATGTGTCGTAAATCGAGACTTTCCAGAGTTACTCAGTCCTGGCAAAAGAGAGAGACAAACTATAATGTTGATGTTGTTTTGTTTTGGTTTTCTTTTTCAAACGAAGAACATATACATGATCATTTTGCAATTAAATATGAATAGTTTCGCATACCTATAATTCGCGCTGTAGACGCCGTTTCTAATTGAATTACGCTCTCCGTGTCTGCAATATGTATGCGAAAGTATCGATATGCGTACCCTTTTAAACTAAACCAAAACAACAACAACAACGCTAATTTTTCTGTTTGGGGATCTATGTAAGAAAGACTAGTATTGAGTTTAAATATTATTCTTTATTATTTAAAACCCTTATACCAAATACAATAGCAATTCATATGTACTAATATAAAAACGGCATGTTTTTCTTATTTAAACACAGTACAAATACATATATTTGAAAAAATACATTCATATAATCAGCACATATAAAATACTTAAGAGAATCTTTCTTCAAGATGTATTAATGTTAATGTCATATTAATCATTCGATGTGTCCATTTCTCTGTTTTCATGCCATTCTCTCTCCAGTCACGGCACTCAAGCTTCAATTTATAGAAGTCCACAACTACGAACGGAATAGAATTCATCGTATAAACCATCCCATACCACTTTTCTATAACACCCTCTTCGTTTATTTCTTGTATAATGTAATCCCAATGACGTTGTAATTGTTCTTTCGTCGTTAATAAACACGTGTGATCGAGTTGGGATAAACTATTAATGGTACATCCACCACAACATTTTCTGCACACGTCGTGTAAGGCACTTTTGATATCCACTGCATATATGAAGTCGAAATAAGAGTCCAGTAACGAAACATATCGTGTATCCATCATTACCAAGTGATTTAAAGTCTCGTTCACACAGTTGATCAAGGTATGATGTTAATTTAAGCGACCTTTGTTGTTCGTCTTGTTGTTTCACACCGTATCCAGTCATTTGAAGAAAAAAAAGCAGTTTTATACCATTTTATTATGTGTTCAGTAAGAGCATCGTCGGTAGGTTCTCACTGCGATATTTTCACACTGCATGAGAAGCATTCGCATAAATCTCCTTCCAGTTTATAAAAAGTCCTGCTACAGCCAGTGAGTACTTATCCTGACCAATTTGTTTAGGCCATTTTTTATAAGTATCAAGTCGTTTTTGATAAAGTAAATATTTTGTGTCTATTAAATTATATTATTAAGTGACGATTCCTCAGTTTCGACGCATTACAAATGATGGATGAAGTTGTTTTGATCACATCTGCGCTTCGTCATCGCTATTTTCATGGGTTTTATATGGCGCCATACTGTTTATACCCCATTTTAACAGAGGAATTCAGTTATTAAATTTCATAGATTCGTTCTATAAAACAGCGTGATTTATATGATTGTAAGCAAAATAAAAAAAATGCGAGTCATTTATCTTTGATGATATTTTATTTTTTTAACGCCAAACTATATATACACTTATTTTCTTCATTCTTTACTATCTCTGGACAGTTTCTTCAAATTATAATAAAGCCACTTCTTTTATGTTGTGTAAGACATTTAAACAGATGGTACCGTCTGGATTAAATAAGTGTGTGGTTTTTTTTTCATCTTAAGGACTTATGAAATGGAGATGATAACTCACGTACGAAGCGATATTACGATATTTCGTGATGCAGATGCAATTTGTCATCAGGTAAACTGTCTCACTGTGAAAGCACATGGATTGTCTAAGAAGATAGCTCATGCATACCCATGGGCTGATATTTACTCTAAACGAATATCCATAGGAACTAGAAATTTAGCTACAGTTGAAACCAGAGGAACGCCTGGTACTATTGACATTTATGGAGATGAATCGGGATTCCACGTCGTCTGTTTATTAGCTCAATGGGAATTTGGTAGACCATTTCAATCCTTAATGGGTCAAATTGGATCTCATCGTGATACGTCCGATCAAAGAGTCCGTTGGTTTAAGAATTGTTTGAACGAACTGGGTAAACGTAAAGATCTTCAGACCGTTGCATTCCCTGAAAGAATTGGATGTGGGATGGCTGCGGGAGACTGGAGAATATATTTAGACCTCATTAACAGTTTTGCATACACTTTTAACAAACAAGTGATAATTGTATCTTACAATTAGTGACGTGGAACAAAACTGAACAACTTTAACAAAATTAAGAAACAAGCTGACGTGATGTGGAACAAAAACTGAACAACTTTAACAAAATTAAGAAACAAACATAATCCTTTTGATTTCTTCGATTAATAAACTCTATTGAATGGTGTTTTTTTGTTATTTTTGTTGTTGTTGTTGTTGTAGAAAAATAAAAGTTAAACCATTGTATAGAATCGAAAATGTGATAAACGTAAAAACTAGGTAATATTAGTAAATGCTCCTTTTATCATAAGGATTTTAAAAGTCATCTGCTACAAAATTAAGAAACAAACATAATGTTTTTTGATTACTTCGATTAATAAACTCTATTGAATGGTGTTTTTGTTGTTGTTGTTGTTGTTGTTGTTGTTGTTGTAGAAAAATGAAAGTTAAACCATTGTATAGAATCGAAAATGTGATAAACGTAGAAACTAGGTAATATGAGTAAATACTTCTTTTATCATAATGATTTTGAAAGTCATCTGCTTCATACGCATAAAATACGTCCACAGGCGGGGAAAAAGGGTTAATTATTTTTCCATTTGCGGTAATAAAGCAGACGACAGGATGGTTTAAATGGCTTTACATTTATGAATCAAAACATAAAACTATATATTACATTAACCATGCTATAGCAGAAGGATAAAGCGAGCACCTTACATTTTTAGATGGAAAAGGTATCGCTCAATGTTTAAGGTCGGGTATCGGGTCACTGACCGAGTAGGTGACAATGACACTAGTCAGATTAAAATCAGTTATACGCATTAAACAATCGGGTGTTGTGTCACCTTGTCGCTCAGGTTGAATTGTAACACCTTTTCCTTCATCATTTAAACACGAAGTCTGCTTATCCTTTGTAGAGGTGGAACATCCCTTTTATTAATGCTGCATTTATTTAAACTGAATTATTTTAACACATAGAGATCAGATTGCGTGAATATAAAAGCTGCTTTGTATCCATAATCTTAAATATGAATACATACACAGACATGTTGAACGTCGATTGAAAGTGGAAAGGTCTTGAATGACATCTTTCTTGGTATGAACGTCTTATGAATCCGTGTGTGCGAAGGGTACAAGTTGACATAGTTTCATAAAGAGCACATTTTCGTAAACAAAATTAGCATAAAAGGTTAAATCGGTTACCTAGTACTTGTACCCTACATACTTTACATAGCACTTTACTCGTGTTCTATAGTAACCAAACCTAAAACCTGTTTTGCGAAACCTATACAGGTTTCGTTGAAATACGGGTTTTAGTCGGTAAACCAAACCAATTTGACAGAATTACGTGAACATTAGATAGGTTTCGTATCGTTCTATAGACATAGTTAAAACATACTTACGTTGCGTTTATTATGGAACATATGTGCTGTTATAAACCATTAACATGACTATTAAAATAACAGACTCATATACGTAGCTAAGAAAATGGATTTACATGAATTTCATTTTGAATAGTATGATAAAGTCTGCGAGGACGTCCGTTGATCTTTCCCATGAGCAGTCACGCTTAAGACGAATCTTCGCGAAGGGTTAATCTTCGCGGAGCAACACAAAGCGCAAATTTTCATAAAAGAGCAAATTTTTGTAAAAAGTGATTTTGACAATTTTTTGGATATAGAGTTTCTTATCCTTGCTTTTGACTTTTTTATGTGCGATGCTTTATATCTAGATCTTATTTACTTCATTATAAAACTGAATGAAAGAGATCAATTTGTTTTACGTAATAATTTATACTATAAATCATTTTTTTTAAATGATTTTATAAATGACTTTTATAAATGACTTTTTATCTGAGCTAAACAAACGTTCTCTTTGATGTCTTAATGAATAAAAACTGCTGTGATCAAAATATAAGTGTGGATAGTGTTGATATAACGTTTAGAGTGGTCGACATATTATGTTAGTAACATTGCGGAGACGGAACTACTAAAACGGTATGTATTAGATTTAGTTTTAAAGGGCTGTAATAAACGCATTACTTTTAGGTGTTTAATAGCGTCAGTCTTCTCCCTTGTTTTTATGGTTAACCGTGTGTATTGAATGTGCCCCTCTTTAACAATCCCAACTTGACCTCCAATCTCGGATTATGCCCGTTAACCCATCAGGTCGATCGCATTGATGTTTTCTCATGATCAGTCACGCGATCAACGCATCTTCGCGGAGAGCAGTTTTGTTCCAACTCTTAAGCTTAAGACGAATCTTCTAAAAGAGCAAATTTTCGAAAAAGAGCAAAATTTCGTAAAACCGATTCTCCAATCTCGGAGTATGCCCGCTAACCCATACGCCATCAAGTCGATCGCATTGATGTTTTCTCATGATCAGTCACGCGATCAACGCATCTTCGCGGAGAGCAGTTTTGTTCCAACTCCCGCTTAAGACGAATCTTCTAAAAGAGCAAATTTTCGAAAAAGAGCAAAATTTCGTAAAACCGATATTTTTGTCCCCTCATTTCCACCCTACTAGTCTTTAAATCGCTGTTAAAATAAAGGTAGATAATTTACATTTTTGTCAAACTGATTCCAAACATTACCAAAACCAAGATCATCTAATAGGGATTTTACCCTCATAGCCCAGCATTTGTCATTGTTACTATTGCATTGTTTATTAAATATACTAAACATAATAGAGTTGTCATTGTTCATAATCTTTAACCAGCATTTTAGTACTCTTTCACAGAACAAATCAGGGGTCAATTATAGTTGTTTTAAGAATGAGCGTGCCGTTAATTAACCACACTTCACACATTGCTATTCAATTAAGAAGGTGTTACAAATTTATTGTATTATATGATAAAGGCAGTCGCTATTCTGTTTTATCAATTCGACGATAAATATATGATAACTTTTATTGTTCAGGTGTCAAAGGGTCTATTTCGAGAAGAAAGAACACCACAATATTTAAAATATAAATTCAATTTATTATTTTCATAAGAATCAAATTGTCATAAACGGGTCTTAGTCAAATCGTCGGAGGTATAAATCGTCAAATTGATATGAGAACAAAACAGGGGTCAATTATAGTTGTTTAAAGAATGTTGTGCCGTCAATTAACCAAACTTCACACATTGCTATTCAATTAAGAAGGTGTTAACAATACTTTGAGTTATATGATAAAGGCAATCGCTGTTCCGTTTTATCAATTCGACGATATATACGATTTGACTGTTAATCGTCTTAAGTTAAAATGGTAAATAATACATAACATTTTGACGTGCAATAATGTTTATGAATAAAATAGTTGTCGGGCGTTTTTCACCTCTAAATTTACAAGAAACATTCAAAGAAACAAACAATTTATACAAACATGTACACACAACACGTTTAACATAACTACAATAACAGAACAGAAAATAACTTAGTATTTAATGTACTGATGTATTCTTGTAAAGATTGACTATGGATACTCTAACTTCATAGTCATGAATATCCATAGTCAATCTATATAGGAATACAACACCTTAGTATGTAATGTACTCATGTATTCTTGTATACATAATGATAGACTATGGATACTTTAACTCCATAGTCATGAATATCCATAGTCAATCTATACAGGAATACAACACCTTATGGCCAAATTCGAGGCGACACCTCATTGAGAAGTCATGGAAACTGTTCTGATGATCTTCCAAATATGTTGCTAGTGTGAAATAATGTTCAGGAACATCCAACTGTGTAGCGATGAATGGTTTATCTTGGAAACCAGTGTCATCTTAGTATGTGTCTGCTTCTTGTTCATTGTCATCCAGATCAAGTAGTCAATCGAGTGTGAAGATTTTAAAAGATAGTCCTCGGAAGTTAACAATAATTTTGCGCAAAGTAGTCTGAATCAAATTACTTGTATGTGAGAATGTATGAATACATACAATATCTATAACAATTAAAGTTATCACTTGATCTTTAATGTTACTCTTTTTAATTATTTTTAGATCAACTTCAAGCCGAAAGCTCGTTGTTAGATCACCTAGAGCCAAAGGCTCAAGGTGAGCTATTCTGATCACTTTTTGTCCGTCTTACGTCGTCCGTCGTCGTCCGTCGTTAACATTTAGATCATCTCCTCCTTAACCACTTGACCAATTTCAACCAAACTTCACAGGAATGTTCCTTTGGTGAACCTCTTTAAAAATTGTTCAAAGATTTAAATTCCATCGAGAACTTTGGTTGCCGCGGCAACAGAAAAGGGGAAAATTGCCAAATCTTAAAAAATCTTCTTGTCCAAAAGTACTGGCCCGATTTAAAAATTATTTTGCACAAATGTTCCTTGGGGTACCCTCTACCAAGATTGTTCAAATATTTCCGATCCGTTGAAAAACATGGCCGCCAGGGGGCGGAGCTTATTTTCCTTATATGTGCATTGTTAAAACTTTAAAAATCTTCTTGTCCAGAAGTACTGGCCCGATTTGACAATTATTTTGCACAAATGTACATTGGGGCACCCTTTACCAAGATTGTTCAAAAATTTCCGATCGGTTGAAAAACATGGCCGCCAGGGGGCGGAGCCTGTTTTCCTTATATGTGCATTGTTAAAATTTTAAAAATCTTCTTGTCAAAAAGTACTGGCCCGATTTGAAAATTGTTTTGCACAAATGTTCCTTGGGGCACCCTTTACGAAGATTGTTCAAATATTTCCGATCCGTTGAAAAACATGGCCGCCAGGGCGTGGAACTTGTTTTCCTTATATGTGCATTGTTAAAACTTAAAAAATCTTCTTGTCCAAAAGTACTGGCCCGATTTGAAAATTATTTTCCACAAATGTTGATTGGGGCACCCTTTACCAAGATTGTTCAAATATTTCCGATCGATTGAAAAACATGGCCGCCAGGGGGTGGAGCCTGTTTTCCTTATATGTGCATTGTTAAAATTTTAAAAATCTTCTTGTCAAAAAGTACTGGCCCAATTTGAAAATTATTTTGCACAAATGTTCCTTGGGGCACCCTTTACCAAGATTGTTCAAATATTCCCGATCCGTTGAAAAACATGGCCGCCAGGGCGCGGAGCTTGTTTTCCTTATACGTGCATTGTTAAAACTTAAAAAAACTTCTTGTCCAAAAGTACTGGCCCGATTTGAAAATTATTTTCCACAAATGTTCATTGGGGCACCCTTTACCTAGATTGTTCAAATATTTCCGATCGGTTGAAAAACATGGCCGCCAGGGGGCGGAGCCTGTTTTCCTTATGTGTGCATTGTTAAAATTTTAAAAATCTTCTTGACCAAAAGTACTGGCCCGATTTGAAAATTATTTTGCACAAATGTTCCTTGGGGCACCCTTTACCAAGATTGTTCAAATATTTCCGATCCGTTGAAAAACATGGCCGCCAGGGGGCGAAGCTTGTTTTCCTTCTACGTGCATTGTTAAAACTTAAAAAATCTTCTTGTCCAAAAGTACTTGCCCGATTTGAAAATTATTTTCCACAAATGTTCATTGGGGCACCCTTTACCAAGATTGTTCAAATATTTCCGATCGGTTGAAAAACATGGCCGCCAGGGGGCGGAGCCTGTTTTCCTTATATGTGCATTGTTAAAATTTTAAAAATCTTCTTGACCAAAAGTACTGGCCCGATTTGAAAATTATTTTGCACAAATGTTCCTTGGGGCACCCTTTACCAAGATTGTTCAAATATTTCCGATCGGTTGAAAAACATGGCCGCCAGGAGGAGGAGCTTGGTTTTTTTTTGTTAAAATTTTAAAAATCTTCTTGTCCAAAAGTACTGGCCCAATTTGAAAATTATTTTGCACAAATGTTTCTTGGGGCACCCTTTACCAAGATTGTTCAAATATTTCCGATCGGTTGAAAAACATGGCCGCCAGGGTTGCTGCAGCATCAGAAAGGGGGCAAAATGTCCAAGCTTTAAAAGTTCTTGTCTGATATTAAGGAAATTGAATATAAATCCTACTTCAGTGATCCTCTACATTTAATTTGTTCAAGCTGTTTTGATTAGTTACAAAATCATAGCAACCTCGCGTCATCACAAAAGGGGTAAATTGAACTTTTAGCTACAAATGACAACTCCTACCATTCCACTTGACCAATTTCAATGTTACTTCACAGGAATGTTCCTTTGATGGTCCTCTTTCAAAATTGTTCAAATACTTGCATTCTGTGTAGAACCTTTGTTGCTGCAGCATCAGAAATTGAGAAAGCTCTTGTTAGATTTCAAGATAAAAATGGACTATTTCCACTCCTTGCAGTTTCATTTGAACTCCTGATCAAATTTTCACAGATATTTGCAGTTAAATATTTGCTTCTAATTAACTATCATTCAGGTGATCGATTTTAGGGCCATCTTGGCCCTCTTGTTTTTGTTAAAATTTTAAAAATCTTCTTGTCCAAAAGTACTGGCCCAATTTGAAAATTATTTTGCACAAATGTTTCTTGGGGCACCCTTTACCAAGATTGTTCAAATATTTCCGATCGGTTGAAAAACATGGCCGCCAGGGTTGCTGCAGCATCAGAAAGGGGGCAAAATGTCCAAGCTTTAAAAGTTCTTGTCTGATATTAAGGAAATTGAATATAAATCCTACTTCAGTGATCCTCTACATTTAATTTGTTCAAGCTGTTTTGATTAGTTACAAAATCATAGCAACCTCGCGTCATCACAAAAGGGGTAAATTGAACTTTTAGCTACAAATGACAACTCCTACCATTCCACTTGACCAATTTCAATGTTACTTCACAGGAATGTTCCTTTGATGGTCCTCTTTCAAAATTGTTCAAATACTTGCATTCTGTGTAGAACCTTTGTTGCTGCAGCATCAGAAATTGAGAAAGCTCTTGTTAGATTTCAAGATAAAAATGGACTATTTCCACTCCTTGCAGTTTCATTTGAACTCCTGATCAAATTTTCACAGATATTTGCAGTTAAATATTTGCTTCTAATTAACTATCATTCAGGTGATCGATTTTAGGGCCATCTTGGCCCTCTTGTTATCTATTGTGATCACTCACTGTTCATTGTACATCAAATCTTCTTCTCTGAAACTTTCCCACATACAACAAATCTGCAGCAAACGACATATCTGCAGCAAACGACTTTGAAAACATACCCGAAATCAATTGGAAACTCCCTTTCATGGTCATGGTGACAAAAGGAGAAATTGCTCGTTTTGAACAATTTCTTCTTTCGTTGACATGTTTTCTAAAAGCCGTCTGCTGCAGAGGCATGTGAAAGCGTCTATATGAGGGAAAGGGTCAATCAATCAAACGTCACATGAATATTCTCTTGGTGACCCTCATCACAAATTGTTCAACGACTTAAGTTCGCTATAGAACTTTGGTTGCCAGGGATCAGAAAGGGGTCACAATTGCAAAACTTTTAAATTCTTCTCCTCTGAATCCGCTTGCCAAATTCCAAGATAATTATGCAGAAACGTTCTTCGGGTGACCCTCTAATAAACTGTTAAGCCATATTGATTGGTTGAAAACATGTCAGCCATGTGGGTTCAGGAAAGGGTCAAAATGACAAAATGTCATTCTAATGTAAGACTTTAAAGCTGATATCCGGAGATTTTACTGTTTAGCCATTGTTTCCGTTTAAACAACTGAATTTATTGTCAGTATTGTGTTAATGAAGTAATTTTTCAAAAAAAGTTGCCTTTAATCGGCTATTTAATTTGCACCGGACATATATTGTTGCGAAATAGGTACTCGCTTACGTCCCCTTAATGTATCGATCGATGACGTCATATGTCGCGTGCGGTATGTGGTCTGCATAACGGTTACTGCATATTTCTATACATGTTTACGTGTCGGAGGAAATTCTTGTGATCAAAATATCATTAAAAAATAAATAAACAATGGTAATTTGTGTTGCTTATGGGTGTGATTCCAAGACTGGAACCTGTATAAGTCTTTTTAAATTCCCCACGGATCCAAAGAGAAAGAAGATGTGGATAGATCGTCTAAATAGAGGAAAAACTGCCACGAATAAAATTGTGCCTAGTTCTCCCTCCCGATTGTGCATGAAACATTTTGAGGACGATCAATACAGCATTAACCCAAAACTTGCAAAATCAATTGGTTACAATTAAATTGTTCGTGTTAAACTTAAACCTAACGCGATTCCTAAAGCTTTTCACAATCCAACAAAGCAACCACCCAGAGAAAGAAAATCGGCACTAGCCATTTCAAGAAAAAAGTTTACAAACGAATAGGTTGAATATTTAAGAAACTATTTGTTTTAGTTTTAGAATCATAATTGTTAACATTGAAACAATGGACAAATTAACAATGAATTGAATACTTCAACGGGCAATGAGGCTCCTCGAATGTTGTAAAACGGGTGAACACTTATATAAGATTAGATGTCTTGGAAATCTCTGTATATCATTTAACTGTTTTCAGTTTATGACTAAGAGGCATCTGTCGCATTGAAACTGTACATAGTATAATCAAATGAAAGGTATTGCTTAACTAAATTTATACAGGTTTATATTAAACTGATTTTGAAAACTATAAAAACTAGATCTACAATGATAATCTGATGTTAGGGAAACACTAAACAAGAATTACGCGTAATTTTAAAAATGTCTCGCTGTCCCCTGCTTTGATTATCAATTCAAGTGTAAAAGACAAAAAGTAAAATAACAAAACTTTAACTTTCAGCTAAACACAATTGTTTTTAAACAAGAAATTTAAAAAAATATACAAGAAATTAAAAAAAAAAAAAAAAAAATTGAACTAAGCGCAAAGTTCAAAAATACAAGAAATTAAAAAAAAAAAAAAAAATACAAACGTTTTACCCCGAAACCTGTTTGATATGTTGAAGTACTTTATTTATGAAATATTTGTTCAAAATCCACCAAAAATCAAGTGTTTTACCCCAAAAAAAGATCACACTCAGCATCATCAGCATACAATGTGCAGAAGGGTATTTGATGTCACTATATTCCAAATATGAAAGCCCTAGTACCAGTACTTATTGAGAAAAATAAAAAAATAAAAACTTTAACGTTGAGCTTAACGCAAAATTGAAAAATCCAAGAAATGAAAAAGAAAAATAATCCAAGTGTTTGACCCAAAAACCCGTTTAATATGTTGAAGTACTTTATTTATGAAATATGAGTGCAAAATTTGAAATCAATCTAACAAAAAATGAGGATGTTATGACAGTTCTCAAAGTCAACCTAAAACCACCAAAATCATGTTTTTACCGCAAAAATAAGGTCACACTCGGTATCTTTAGCATACAATGTGAAGAAGGGTATTAGATGTAACTACATTCGAAAAATGAAATCCCTAGTACCAGTACTTATTCAGAAAAGTTAAAAAAAATGTAACTTTAACGTTGAGCTAAACGCAAATAGTTGACGCCGTCGCCGTCGCCAGAAAAGCAACACCTTAGTCTCGCTTTCGCAACTTCGTCGCAGCGAGACAAAAATTACATTAGGGTGTCATATATTTCGTTACTGACTTGATCAAGTTGATGTGTAAAGGGTTGCTTATATAATCATTTTTTCCCCATAACATATATAAATTCTAATATATTTGTATTCAATTACTGTAAGAATTATTGTTATAGTCAGTGGCATGTCAGTAGTAAATATTTTGGACTACCAGAACTGATTTATAGTCATAAATTTGCTTCACACAAAAAAAGTCATAGCTGACCAGTTTTTGAATTGAAAACTTGCGATTGTCATAAGCTATAAATTTCATGTTTATATCTTTAATATGTTTTCAAAAGTTGTCTGCTGTAAAAATCATTAGATGTCATCTGCTGTGCAGTTCTCACGGAACACGAGTTCTCATGCTTCGGAATTGATACACAAATAATCACTCTCTTACACTATCGGTTTATTACAGGAAAACAACCTCTGCCCCTTGCATGGTGGCCATGTTTTCAACAGATCAGAATTATTTGTGGAGGGTGCCCCAAAGAACATTTGTTCAAAATAATTTTCAAATTGAGCCAGCACTTTTGGACAAGAAGATTTTTTAAGATTTGGCAATTTTCCCCTTTTCTGATTCCGCAGCAACCAAAGTTCTACTTGAAATTAAATTATTTGAACAATTTTGAAAGGGGACCACCTAAGGACCATCCTGTGAAGTAATTTTGAAATCTGGCTAGTACTTTTGGACAAGAATATTTTTAAAGTTTTAGCAATGTACATATAAGGAAAACAAGCCCCGCCCCGTTGCGGCCATGTTTTTCAACGGATCGGAAATAATTAAACAATCTTCATAGAGGGTGCCCTTAGGAACATAAATGTTGTGCAAAATAATTTTTAAATGGGGCCAGCACTTTTGGACAAGAAGTATTTTTAAGATTTGGCAATTTTCCCCTTTTCTAATGCAGCAGCAACCAAAGTTCTACTTGAAATTAAATTCTTCGAACAACATTGAAAGCGGACCACCTTAGGACCATTTCTGTGAAGTTATTTTGAAATCTGGCCAGTACTTTTGGACAAGAAGATTTTTAAAGTTTTAACAATGCACATATAAGGAAAACAAGCCCCACCCCCTTGCGGCCATGTTTTTCAACGGATCGGAAATATTTGAACAAGCTTGGTAGGGGGTGCCCCAAGGAACATTTGTGCAAAATAACACTTATGAACAAGAAGATTTTTTAAGATTTGGCAATTTTCCCCTTTTCTGATGCTGCAGCAACCAAAGTTCTACTTGGAATGAAATTCTTTGAACAACTTTGAAAGGGGACCACCTAAGGACCATTTCTGTGAAATTATTTTGAAATCTGGCCAGCACTTTTGAAAAAGATTATTTTTTAAAGTTTTAACAATGCACATATAAGGAAAACAAGCCCCGCCCCCTTGCGGCCATGTTTTTCAACGGATCGGAAATATTTGAACAATCTTGGTAGAGGGTGCCCTAAGGAACATTTGTGCAAAATAATTTTCACCTTTTCTGATGCCGCAACAGCCAAAGTTCTACTTGGAATTAAATTCTTTGAACAACTTTGAAAGGGGACCACCTAAGGACCATTCCTGCGAAGTTATTTTGAAATCTGTCTATTGGTTTAGTAGAAGAAGTCATTTGTAGGAAATTGTTAAAGTGGCATTTCTATCCAGAGGGAAGAAAACTCATGTAAAAAAAATTCAAATCGATTTTTTAAAAGTAAGAAGCTGAATGGGTTTGGGATTAACCACAAACATGTTACCCAAGAGCCCACACTCACAAATTATACTTTTCTCCAAGATTTCAGGATTTTAAAAACGGAGCCATTCATGTACATTTTCATTCCAGAATGTATTTAAAGGTAGGATGTCATATACAAACCGTGTTGAGATAAAATGTACATAACTGTTATAAAAACACACTCAGTTCAATGAGGCATATACATTGTATACACAATAAGTATGTGTATCTGTGCTTCAATGAGTTATTTTTATAACAGTTGACTTGTGTACACTTTATCCCCCCCCCCCCCCCCCGAATGTTTGTATTAGACACCAACCTTTAAAGAGGTACCTACCGAGCAGGGAAAAACAACTTTATTTAAATAATTAAAATATGAAAACTTTCTCATACTACAGTCTAATTAGAATCAAACATGTCCTCATAAAGGTTTATAAGGGAAAGCAATTGTTATTTTACTTATTTTAAAAATGGCTTGATGAAATTTAGGTTTAGTTTGAATATAGGTTATAACTAGGTCACTAGGCCACACTTGAGAAATATCTTGTTAACACTGTAGAGACTGTATTTTGTTCTTCAGCAGCTTGACACTTTGCCAGAAGGTATGTCTTGATGATATTTAGGGCGGGTTCGAATATGGGTCATTTCGGAAAGAAATCTTAGTTGCAATGTCAAATTGAAGGAATTTCTTGTTAACAGTGGAGGAGACCCCATTTCCAACTTGAATTAGTGTTTTGAAGATTGTAAGATTTGAATGGTGGTCATGTCTGATAATTTTTTTTAGCTCACTAGGCCAAATTGAAGGAAAATATTGTTAACAGTCTGGACCCAGTATTTTGTCAGAAGGATTGTCTTGTGATGATATCTAAGCAAAGTTCGAAATAGTTGTTGTCATTGACTATGTGATGAACGATCCAGGGCGACTATGGTTTCAGCTATATCACAAATTGCATGACCATCAGTCATTCTGTGAGACGATTCTTTTGAGTACCCACAGCATAGGTTTGACTCAACCAAACCCTATGTTGTGGATACTCAAAAGAATCGTCTTACTGAGTACCCACAACATATGGTTATATAAGGGTTTTGTAATTTGAAACAATCGCCTTAGCTTTGCCTTCTCCCCCGCATACGACAAATCTGCTGCAGATGACTTTAAAAATCTACAAAACCTCAATAAATAAGCAAATTCTTCTTTTGTTACAATGTTTTCAAACAAACACAAACGGCGAAGGTACTGGTTAAGTCTCCAGGAAGCAGACTTCAAGAGTGATTAATATATGCTGAAAGCTTGTTTCACAATCGATGTAAAATAAATAAGTTTAAACTAAACTAATGTTTTCAAAAAGACGCCTGCTGCAGAGGCTTCAAAAATGCATCTATATATTGAAAAGGGTTGTAAAGCAAAGTTAGGAACAAAGGCACTGCGTGTCGTAGGGCCTAATTTGAATTCAATACGTCCGGATACATCATCTAATAGACAGAAAAAAAGTTTTTAGAAAAATATTTGACGAGTTGACGAATTTACGAACTTGACGAAGCTTTTCTGATTGACTGATCGCCATGAAACATGAAATAGGGCCTAATTTGCACTCAATACGCCCAGATACATTATCTAAAAGACAGAAATAAAGTATTTAGATTTTTTTCCACCTCAATTCGTCAACAAAATTGACGAGTTGACGAATTGACGAACTTGACGAACCTCTTCTAATTGACTGATCGCCATGAAACATGAAATAGGGCCTAATTTGAATTCAATACGTCCAGATACATTATTTAAAAGAAAGAAAGAAAGTTTTTAGAATTATTTTTTTTCGTCCATTTCGTCAACAAAATTGACGAATTGACGAATTGACGAACTTGACGAATCTCTTCTGATTGACTGATCGCCATGAAACATGAAATAGGGCCTAACTTAAATTCAATACGTCCAGATACATTATTTAAAAGAAATAAATTAAGTTTTTAGAAAAATATATTTTTCGTCAATTTCGTCAACTAAATTGACGAGTTGACGAATTGGTGAACCTGACGAAGCTCTTCTAGTTTAGTTGAAACTTCTTAAATTCCAATGCCTCTTACTTAGAAAGAAACATTTAGAAATATACAATGGAAAAATGGATTGGACTGAAAGCTCATAGCTTATTTTAGGTCCTCTCTTATAATGATTGACTTTCAGAAAGCACGGTGAATATTTTACATGTTCAGAAAATATCAGCTTACTTTAGCTGTATAATTTATCTTACAAGAAAACAGTTGACGAAATTGATGAAGCAGCAGTTCGTCGCTCGTCAAATTAACTTCACAACTAATTTGAAGTTCGTCACTCGTCAACCTTACTTCACGGACCTAAACAGTGTCACAGTTCGTCACTCGTCAATTCGTCACTCGTCAACGTAACTTCACGAACCTAAAACAAGAGCTGTCGGAGGACAGCATGCTCGACTTTTTTGTGCTTGCCAATAAAACGTAAAAATATTTTTGTAAGTGTTTAAGCTATATCTCTAATTGTTTTGAAAAGATTTGATTTGGTATGAATAACTTAACCAAAATTATAAATCGAAAAAGGGCCATAATTCTTAAACAAAACTTGACACGAGTTTTGTACCCTTGTCTGTTGATGGAGGTAATGATGATGAATAAGTATTGTAAGTTTATAAGCTAAATCACTTATGGTTTTGAAAAAAAGTTGGGTGGTATGAAAAACTTAACCAATATTCTAAGGCGAAAAAGGGCGATAATTCTTTAAAAAAAATCATGAAAGAGTTATTTACTCTTGTCTGTTGATGGAGCTAATGATAGTGAACAAGTGTTGCAAGTTTCGAAGCCATATCTGTAATGGTTTGGAAAATAAGTAAATTAGTATAAAAAACTTCCAAAATTCTAAGTCGAAAAAGGACCATAATTCTTACAAAAACCTTCACAGAGTTATGTACTCTTGTCTGTTGATGGAAGTAATGATGGTGATATAGTGATGTAAGTTTCAAAGCAATATCTGTAGTGGTTTTGAAAAAAAGTAAATTGGTACAAAAAACTTAACCAAAATTCTAAGTCGCAAAAGGGCCATAATTCTTAGAAAAACATCGACAGAGTTATGTACTCTTGTCTGTTGATGGAAGTAATGATGGTGAATAAGTTGTAAGTTTCGAATCCATATCTGTAATGGTTTTGAAAAAAAATGAATTGGTACAAAAAACTTAACCAAAATTCTAAGTAAATCAAGAGCACCGCGTACGGCACATAGGGAGATAGGGAGAAAACAGAAAAAAAAAAAAAGCTGAGCTAAAAAAAAAACCTTAACCTTAACCGGACGCCGACGACGACGACGCCAGGGTCATGACAATAGCTCTCGTTTTTTCAAAAGTCGAGCTAAAAAGGGCCATAATTCTTACAAAAACCTTGACAGAGTTATGTACTCTTGTCTGTTGATAGAAGTAATGATGGTGAATAAGTGTTGCAAGTTTCGAATCCATATCTGTAATGGTTTTGAAAAATAATTAATTGGTACAAAAAACTTAACCAAAATTTTAAGTTAAAAAAGGGCCATAATTCTTACAAAAACCTCGATAGAGTTATGTACTCACGTCTGTTGATGGAGGTAATGATGGTGAATAAGTGTTGTAAGTTTCAAAACAATATCTGTAATGGTTTTGACAAAAAAGGGGATTGGTACAAAAACTTTAACCAAGGTGTGACACCAACGCCGACGCCAACGCCGACGCCGGGGCGAGTAGTATAGCTAGCCTTTTCTTCGAAAAGTCGAGCTAAAAATGTAACAGTTCGTCGCTTGTTAATTCCTCACTCGTCAACCTTACTTCACGGACCTCTTATTTACATATTCATAACTCTCTTTATTGACCTAGCTTAATATTGGAGAGGTTTAAATTGACCCCTTCGAAGACAGAACTATGACCAATATTAACAAGGAAACCATCGAGCATTTCTTATCTTTCAATATAATTTATTTATTTTTTCATCATAGTTCGAGCCGTAACGTTACATACGTGGGAAAGGGATAACAGGTGTTTCGATTTGTTATCTGTTAACTTTACATTTTTTTCTTTGGCAATGCCGGTCAATTTTTGCAAACAGCAACTCATCAAGAATGCATTGTACCTTTCCCAAAGCAACGAATTAAATTTGTAGTTTTTCACCTAAAAGAGGCATTCATAATATTGTTTCTGAATATTGTTTACGTTTTGAAAAATTACATCATTTCGGAACATGCTCTAAACACGTAGAAATTATGAAATCATTGCCCTGTCTTAAGCCGACAGATTACTGGAAACGTCTATGCTGGACAGACCCGAACATCCGTCTACCGTTGTCGATTCAATACAGTGAAGAGACTTGTGTTACAATAGGCATATTATAAGTTATTGGGTTTGTTACTGATCCACTACGGAAATATAGGGGGTCTGTAGGATTAATAGGGGGCGAGGCGATAGCCGAGTCCCCCTATTCATCCAACAGACCCCCTATATTTCCGTAGTGGGTCAGTAACAAACCCAATAATGTATTTATTTCGTCGACCACTTTAAACTGAACTATACTGTAACTTGGTGATATGTGTTGGTAGCATAATAGCATTTGTCACCCTTTAAAAGGCATTAATTAGCTGTGATGTTATGGGATACCCTCTTAATGAAGGAGGCGAATTTATTTTGGATGTAGATGCATCGAGATTGGGCATAGATGCAGTTTTGTCACAACGCCATGATGATGAAGAAAAAGTCATTGCATATGCCAGTCGCTCCCTTTATAAAGCGGAGAAAAACTACTGCATCACAGAAAAGGAACTGCTTGCGGTTAGGTATTTCATTGAATACTTCAGGCAATATCTTTTAGGAAGAAAATTTCTGGTAAGAAATGACCACCAAGCGCTGACCTGGCTGTTCAGCCTGAAGGAGCCGAGTGGGAAAGTTGCCAGATGGATCGAAATTTGGTCACTATGATTTTATTATTGAGTACAGGGCCGGTAGAAAACAAGGTCATTGTGATGCGTTATCAAGGTGTAATAATCCAAAAGATTGCACTTGCCCAAATGTAGATATGTCAGAACCCCTTAAATTTGGACCTTGTAAGAAATGTAGAAATGGGGCCGATCAAATGCAACTGCAATGGGCAGCTTTAGGCAACTCAACTGAGATTACACAAAACATATCAAGTGACAAGTCTACTATTTCAAATGAGGCATGTTGCTAGTCTAAAGTTTCTGACATCAAACAGTCAAATGAGGCTAGTTGCCAGTCTACCAATGCACAACATACAATTAGAGTTACAAAACATAGAGTGGGAAATACAGAAAAACATGGGAAAGCCATAATAATGCCGGGTAACGAGCTTTCTACTAGTACTTGCAGTTCATCCGAGCTTATAGCAAGAACACTTAGAGATAATATCAGCTGGCTGAGAAGCAAAGAGAATATCACAGACTCACAACTTAAAGATCTGTCTATAGGACCTTTGTTATTGGCAAAATAAAATTCTCTAACACCTCCAGGGGAAGATTTCCTTTTAGCTAGTCCAGCAAGTAGGCATTACTGGTTGCTGTGGGACCAATTAGAGGTAAACAATGGGGTACTTTATAAACGTTTTTGTGGTAAAAATACTTTACAAAATGTCACACAGTTAATTGTTCCACAGGAGCTTAAAGCTGAAATAATGTTTCAGTGTCAGGACTCCTTATTATGCGGTCATTTAGGGTGTAAGAACACTAAAGGTAAGATTCACCAGTCTTATTATTGGTATAAGATGAAAGGCGATAAACAGGTTCATATAAAAAGGTGTGATGATTGCTCTAGCAATAAGAAACCGCAGAAAACTTCTCGAGCAGGGATGGGTAGCCTAAGAGCTGGGGCTTTATGGGATATGGTCGCAACAGATTTTATCAGGCCTTTACCAGTGACAGCGCGCAACAACAGATATATATTAGTCCTTACTGACCATTTCTCAAAATATGTAGAAGTAATTCCAACCCCTGATCAGACTGCGGAAATTTGCTCTAACAAAATACTAAATGCGTTTATTTCAAGATGGGGATGCCCTCTAGCATTTCATAGTGACCAAGGAAGGAACTACGAAAGTCATGTTTTTAAGGAGCTATGTCAACTACTCGAAATTCGCAAGACGCGAAACTAGTATTTGGTAGGGAGATACGAATGCCAGTTGAGGTGTTTACACTAAAATTACTGTGATGAATCAAAACAGTACCAGTTTAGGTGATCACATGGATAGCCTTAGGTCTAAGATGCAAATAGCCCATGAAATAGCCAGACGCTATCAAGGCGTATGTTCGAGGAGAAGTAAAGAACTGCATGATGTTAAAATTTCATACAACAACTATAAGCAGGGTGATATGGTATGGTGTTTGTTGGAGGAAAGAAAAGTCGGAGTAGCCCCAAAGCTACAACCCTTGTATGCAGGACCTTTCCCAATCAATAGGAAATTGTCTGATATTAATTTCATCCTCCAGTTAGACAAAGATGGGAAAGAAAATAATTCATCATGATAAACTTAAGCCCTATGAGGGTACACAGTATCCAAAATGGATGTCGTCTGTAGATAAGGGAAGGAAGTTCACGTCCCATAGTATACCAACAGAGAGAGTAAGTCCCAGGTAGCTCCATGTAAACACTTTTCTTACATTTTTTCTTTTGGAATCTTCTTTTCTCTGATGCTGACAGGTGTATGTTACCGTGATGTGTTTTATCTAAGAAACTTATCCGATTAATGGCGTTAGGGCTGATACTCCTTGTATACAGTAATAACGGTTTACCTCATGATGAGATCACCTATTTTGTAGATGTCTGGTAATGCTCAAAGTCAATCGAAACGGGAAAAAGGGTATAGCTGCTAGCATAACATATTTGAAAACAGATGGCTGGTTTTCTTTCATCATTGAAAGAAAAGTAAGGAAAAAAGGGACAATGGGTGACTCAAACAAGAAACTCGTGAATCATTCTGTAACTATCTTTAAAACATTTACAGTTACTGACTACCAAAACCGGAAGAAAGAGATCCATGGAGGGGAAAGCTTCCAGAAAAGGGAGAGCCTATGGTTGCGTACGATGCCATTCCAGGGGAAACCAGGTAATTGATGTGAAGTACAGGGTCGTTGACCATATTTCGAAGTATCATTTATCCCTGGACCAGTTCCCCTACTATTGCACATTGTGCATGTTTAGGTGTACAGAAGAACACCAACTGACCTCCCACGTTGGCAAATATAGAAGGCATCGGAATCTGGTAGCAGAGAAAAGCCTCATAAAGCATTTTTATGAAGAGTACCAGAAGTCTCCCTGAAACGTCATCACCAACCGAGTCTACTTATGCCATGTCTACCGGCTTAGATGATGAATCCGCAGATAGGCTTATAGATTCGTTTTTTGAACAACAGCCGAAGACAAACCATCCACAGTTTAAGTAACACCATGATCCAGCCCGTTAACAGCCATTCCTCATCAACCTTGATATCTGTGCCATCTGACATCCTTTCTACCTTGATTCAAAATCCAAGCTATGCCACCCCGACTTTCACCCCCATAGGAACTACCCCGAATTTCACAGCTGCACCATCTGTCCATCAACAACCGTTTCTCTTGAGCAGTCCTCTTCTGCAGCAAGTCTATGCCATGAACAACCATACTTTCGTCATGTCAACACCGCAACAACAAACTGTTCCCCCTACCCAGTTAGTGGACGAGAGAGTTGAAAACATTTTGCCTCAACTTCTAGGACAGCCGTCGCCAGGTTCAACAACGTCATCCTGTGTAATGAAAACGTGTCAACCACTCCAAACTGATGTAGGAGTCCAATGTGCCATTCATGAGCCAGCTCCTGCCTGGACTGACGCTTTAATACAACTAGCTAAATCTATGAAAGATCAGATGGAAACCAGCACTAGGGCCATTCATTCTATGGAAAAAACATTGTGAAGTGTCCGAGACACTATGGACAATACGAACCGTCTAATAAGAAAATTTCACGACCAACCACAAAAGGAAGAGAAGAAACGTAAAACCAATGATAAAGAAAACTCAAGTCCGGTAAACAACAAACTTCCCTCCGTAGTAGGAAGATCCTACCAGGATCACAAGAAGGGACGACACTCAAATTGCCCACATCACTTCTAGATCAAACAACAAACAAAAAGTATTCTTAATATCAACTTGAGAGGCGATTATGAACCTTTTATACCAAATTCAACCCGAATGCGGTAATGTACCTTTAACATCAAACCCAGAGGATGATGATGTATTCTCTCAAGATCTAAGCCAGAAGGCCTGATGTAATTCAAAACAAAACAGAACAGAAACAAGATGTGTTTGTGAAACACTGATGCCCCCGAATGGCAACATCTAGGTCAAAGGTCAAGGTCGCAAGGTCAAAAATGTTGGTACTGACAGAAAGGTCATGTCACACGGAATACACATGTGAAATATGGTAGCCGTACCTGTTATGGTTCAAAAGAAGTGGTGAAGGTTAAAGGTTTTTTCGAGAATGGCAACATCTAGGTCAAAGGTCAAGATCGGAAGGTAAAAAATGTTGGTACTGACAGAAAGGTCATATCACAAGGTATACACATGTGAAATATGGTAGCCTTACCTGTTATGGTTCAAAAGTAGTGGTCAAGGTTAAAGGTTTTTTTGAGAATGGCAACATCTAGGTCAAAGGTCAAGGTCGCAAGGTCAAAAATGTTGGTACTGACAGAAAGGTCATGTCACCAGGAATACACATGTGAAATATGGTAGCCTTACCTGTTATGGTTCAAAAGTAATGGTCAAGGTTAAAGTTTTTTTTCGTGCAGACAGACAGACAGACAGACGTGCAGACAGGCCAAAAACTAGATGCCCACCGAATCGGGCAATGTCAGCCAATATTGAATCCTTTTAACGTATATGGTGGACTGCTGTATAGTACCCTGTTCCAAAGATGAGATAGCTTTACCACTTTCTACAAAATAAATCCAGATGTCGATGATGACTACTTCTCCAAAGCGCGGATGACCAACCACTCACTACAGACTCGAATCAGATAATCGCGTTATATAATTACAATAACTGAGTGTCAATTTAATCATCATTTTAATAATGGTACAGTATTTCAAGAATTTTAACTCTAGTCTCATGCCTTAAGCATAAATAAGTATGCTGTGATAAACTGTGTTTTAAACCAGTTATACTAACTGAAGTATTCATAATTCTATGTGAATTTTAAGCATTTAGAGGATATATCGACTTTAAAAAGAAGTGTTCATGAACTGTAGGGCAAATGTGTGATTATGAACACAAATATTACAGTGTCAATTTATTATAAGTAAAATGAAACAAACTGTGTAGGATGGGATAATTCTCAGACAGAACTCTAGGTAACTCTCATAGAATTGACTTGAAGTTGTGCTGAACAAGGACAGTGATTTAATGTTCACTGAGATAGTGGAAAAAGAAAGTGTGTAACTTATCAATTATGTTTAATCAAGAATTTACCTGAAATGCAGATTTAAGTGGAAAGTATACCTTAAAGATGCAGTATAGACTTAATGCAATACTTCAATTTAAAGGAATATTGTCAAGTACATGCAAACCTAAAATGGTTGTTTATTACAGAGGTGCCAAAAGTCATTTGAATAAGATAAAGAGTTATATAAAATGTATTATTACAAAATAATAGTTCAGAAAGTTATGAAAGTGTTTGTGGGAAATATGCCAGAAAGGTGTAGTATTAACTATGAATAGTGTAATACTTCAATTTAAAGGAATATTTCTGAATTACTTTTGCCACCATGACAAATATATCTGTATCTGGAGGGTTAAAATGTATTTTCTTACTTAAAGGAATACGCTCGGCTGAAATTTAAACTCTATGACTAAATAGCACTATAGTAATGTATCTTTTTGATGTAATAACCTTTTTTTACATGCTTGCACTACCAAGATATATGCTTTTAAAGTTTGTGTTTTCACGTCGGTATCGATTGCCTATGGGCGCCGCCATCTTTGCTTATAATCAACTTCTTGTGACGTCAGTTACACACTTCCGATTAGCACCATATGAATTACTAAATTTTCAGATCGCTATCTTATCTTAGGTAAAGGTCAAAATTGGCCGAATGCGTAAAAGGCCAGTCCAAAAAGGGCGATTATAGCCTTTTATAGGTCCAGAAAGAAAGGCCAATTTCCCAAATTGTCTGGTACAAAAAGGCTGATTATGAGGAAGGACCACTTTTTGAAGTTTAATGATGTAAATATTGTATACATGTATGTTTGTTTTAGATTATTGGTTCTTTCTTCTAGAGACCCTTACAGTCAGTCTTCGTTTCTGTCCGTTTGTTTTTAAAATGTCTGTTTGTTTGTTTGTTTGTGGCAAGCGTAGCGCCAAAACTATTCATTGGATTTCGACCAAACTTGGTAGGGATGAAGGGTTCAGGCTCTAGTTGTTATTTTTGTAGTATGGTCGCCATAGAAACCACCGTTGCTAAGGAAACTATCTCCTCCCACAGTTTTTCGAATTTAGAAACCACTTGGTGTGCGTTGTGTAGCCCATCAGTTTCTACATCTAATGATCGTCCCGATTTGTTATCCGTCTCTTCGTTTTCTTAATATTTGAGTTGCCGTAAGGGGTACCATTTCCGCGGAAAACACAAACACGTCAAAACTAAATATATCGACACAAAAAGAAATGGTTTCCTATTACCTGATCGCTGATTGGCTAAAAATCCGGACACGACCAAATATCGACCAACCAGAGCGCACTTTACATAGCCATTACAACTTCAGTTTCCCGTACTTTTACACGAGGAGAAGAAATATTCAAGTGAATTTGACGCGGTTCTCGCGACAACTCGATAGCTTGTTTCATTATTCTTGCGGTGTCGTGAGAGTAGAGACAAGAGAGAATCATCGTCGCAGTATGATTGTTAATTCATCATAGTGGGGCGGTAAATTTATCCGTGGTATAATTGATTACAGTTTGCTTTGAATGTTTATTTTAACTTTTGTTTGCGTTAATTTAATTTATTAGGTAAAAAAAGGCGATGGAAGGTAAACAAAAACACGACCTTGGCATGTGTAAAAGACATTAGAAATTAGGAAATTCTATAAAGTATAATCATTGCAAACATTTGAAAACATAATGGTAATGTTGAAAACATTACGGTAAAAGGAGAAACTGCTAATTTTGAGCAATGTCTCCTTTATTCACGATGTATTTCAAAAGTCGTCTGCTACAAACGCGTCTTCAACAAGAAAATGGTCGACATGTTCAATAAAAGGGTAAATTCATTTTTTTATAACTTTCAAAAGATTTATTTGTTTGTTAAAGAATGAATTGTAAAATAATTTCTCACAAACCTGCATAACTAGAACTATCACTGAATGTGATTAATACCCCCAAACGCCGCCCTGATAGGAAAGGTTGTGAAATATTTAGAAACCCCACCTTAAAAGGACAATGTTATGGATCGGGTTATTCTTGTTTTGTTCATTTTTGGATAACAAAGGGCAATAACTCTGTAATTATGTAAATTAGAGTTATGGTTCTTGTACACTGCACTTCCTCTGATTTTGCTCTACAGTTGTATGTAGTTTTATTAGATTCCATCTGTAAGTTATTAAGTAATTCTCCGGACAAGAAAAAGTAACAAAGGGCAATGACTCTGTATTTAGGTAGAATAGAGTTATGGTTCCTGTACACCGCACTTCCTCTCAATGTGTTGTATCATCCTATGATGTTTTATTAAATTCCAACAATTAGTTTTAAAGTTATGCTCCAGACAAGACTCTACGAACAAGAAAAAGTAACAAAGGGCAATAACTCTGTATTTAGATAAAAAAGAGTTATGGTTCCTGTACATTACACTTCCTCTCAATGTGTTGTATCATCCTATGAAGTTTTATTAAATTCAAACAATCAGTTTTAAAGTAATGCTCCGGACAAGACTCTACGAATAAGAAAAAGTAACAAAGGGCAATAACTCTGTAATGATGTAAATTAGAGTTATGGTTCTTGTATACTGCACATCCTCTGATTATGCTCTACCATTGTATGCAGTTTTATTAGATTCCATCTGTTAGTTATTAAGTAATTCTCCGGACAAGAAAAAGTAACAAAGGGCAATAACTCTGTATTTAGATAAAAATAGAGTTATGGTTCCTGTACACCGCACTTCCTCTCAATGTGTTGTATCATCCTATGATGTTTTATTAAATTCCAACAATTAGTTTTAAAGTTATGCTCCAGACAAGACTCTACGAACAAGAAAAAGTAACAAAGGGCAATTACTCTGTATTTAGATAAAATAGAGTTATGGTTCCTGTACACCACACTTCCTCTCAATGTGTTGTATCATCCTATGAAGTGTTATTAAATTCCAACAATCAGTTTTAAAGTTATGCTCCGGACATGACTCTACGAATAAGAAAAAGTAACAAAGGGCAATAACTCTGTAATGATGTAAATTAGAGTTATGGTTCTTGTATACTGCACATCCTCTGATTAACTCTACCATTGTATGCAGTTTTATTAGATTCCATCTGTTAGTTATTAAGTAATTCTCCGGACAAGAAAAAGTAACAAAGGGCAATAACTCTGTATTTAGATAAAATAGAGTTCTGGTTCCTATACACCGCACTTTTTCTCAATGTGTTGTATCATCCTATGATGTTTTATTAAATTCCAACAATTTGTTTTAAAGTTATGCTCCGGACAAGACTCTACAAATAAGAAAAATTAACAAAGGGCAATAACTCTGTAATTATGTAAAGTAGAGTTATGTTTCTTGTACACTGAACTTCCTCTGATTATGCTCTACCATTATATGTAGTTTTATTAGATTCCATGTATTAGTTATTAAGTAATTCTACGGACAAGAAAAAGTAACAAAGGGCAATAACTCTGTATTTAGGTAAAATAGAGTTATGGTTCCTGTACACCGCACTTCCTCTCATTGTGTTGTATCATCCTATGATGTTTTATTAAATTCCAACAATTTGTTTTAAAGTTATGCTCCGGACAAGACTCTACGAACAAGAAAAAGTAACAAAGGGCAATAACTCTGTAATTATGTAAATTAGAGTTATGATTCTTGTACACTGCACTTCCTCTGAGTATGCTCTACCATTGTATGCAGTTTTATTAGATTCCATCTGTTAGTTATTAAGTAATTCTCCGGACAAGAAAATGTAACAAAGGGCATTAACTCTGTATTTAGATAAAATAGAGTTATGGTTCTTGTACACCGCACTTCCTCTCAATGTGTTGTATCATCCTATGATGTTTTATTAAATTCCAACAATTTGTTTTAAAGTTATGCTCTGGACAAGACTCTACGAATAAGAAAAAGTAAAACAAAGGGCAATAACTCTGTAATTATGTAAATTAGAGTTATGGTTCTTGTACACTGCACTTCCTCTCATTATGCTCTACCATTGTATGTAGTTTTATTAGATTCCATCTGTTAGTTATTAAGTAATTCTCCGGACAAGAAAAAGTAACAAAGGGCAATAACTCTGTATTTAGATAAAATAGAGTTATGGTTCCTGTACACCGCACTTCCTCTCAATGTGTTGTATCATCCTATGAAGTTTCGTTCAAATCCTATGATGCATGGTTAAGATATGGGCCGGACAAAATATGGCTTCCGACCAACCGACCGACTGACCGACCGACCGACCGACACAGTGACTCCTATATACCCCCCCAAAACTTTGTTTTTTGGGGGGTATAAAAATCCCTTATAATCCAAATGAAATCGTCCAATTTCAGAAACACAAAAGGTCACAGATTTTAACACCGAATTTTGAGAGAGCCTATGGGAAATGCTTACGTCATAGCGCGTGATGATTTTACTCAAATGAACCGCGTCAGCACAAATTCCGCATTTGGATAGTTTCAGTGTTAATTTCATAATAAGATCAAATTGCATATTTGTGTGGTATTTTGTTGGTCATGAATCTTCCCAAGAAACTTACAGTGTAATTCACAATTAACAAGATGTGTTTGTGAAACACTGATGAATGGCAACATCTAGGTCGAAGGTAATGGTCAAGGTCAAAACTATTGGTACTGAATGAAAGGTCTTGTCACAAGGAATATACATGTGAGTATGAAAGCCCTGTATACCTGTTACTGTTCAAAAGTTATAATCAATGATAAAAGTTTTCAAAATGTAGGTCAAAGGTGAAGGTCGCAAGGTGAAAAATGTTGGTACTGACAGAAAGGTCATGTCACAAGGAATACACATGTGAAATATGGAAGCCGTATCTGTTACGATTCAAAAGTAGTGGCCAAGGTTAAAGTTTTCTTTGCCACAGACAAAGAAGTTTTCAAAATGTAGAATGTAGGTCAAAGGTCAAGGTGAAGGTCGCAAGGTGAAAAATGTTGGTACTGACAGAAAGGTCATGCCACAAGGAATACACATGTGAAATATGGAAGCCGTACCTGTTAATATTCAAAAGAAGTGGTCAAGGTTAAAGTTTTCAAAATGTAGGTCAAAGGTGAAGGTGAAGGTCGCAAGATCAAAAAATGTTGGTACTGACAGAAAGGTCATGTCACAAGGAATACACATGTGAAATATGGGGCATAAAAAGCAAACACAACAATTGAAATAAAACATAATGGACAGTTTGGACAATTAACCCTTTCCCACATACGGCAAATCTGCACCAAACCATCTAGGCAAAACTGTGTACAAAACTGTTATAGTTGATTAGATTTTGACACTATTTCAACAATTTTCAATCATGTCACGGCGGCCGTGTTCACCTTCCCATGTGTATAATGTCTTTATTGTTGTATCAGTACAACCTGTATGGCATCATTAAGAAGGAAACAATGTGTGAAAAGGCGTCAATCACTAATTAGTTGACTTGCTGTTTATTACCCCTAGTCGGCTGCTGTTTCTGATCAGCGCATCAAAGCCTCGGCGGTGCTTTATTGGTAGATCATAAGTAGTGTCTGATTGCTACCGGAAATATGATTGGGTTTTATGACCTTTAAGGTAGTAGGAGCGTAATGGAAACCTCCACTTGAAACTCTTCAATTATAATGCTTTAGCCTATGTTGTTAAGCACAGGACTTCAAATATTTTGAGGGTTTCAAGGTAGTGGTTCGAATCGCTCCAGAAGCTCAAATTTTTTTCTTATTTTTTTCTTCTTTGTTTTCATTAGCTAACACTTTTTACAGAAGTTTATATTGTACTTTGAATTAAAAAGTAATTAAATATATTTCTATACATATATATTAGCTTCTTTGAAGATTTTAATATATCTATAGGTGCTACCTATTTACGAAAAAAACCGCAAGATAATTATAAACAAAAATTGAAGAGCATACTTTGGCCATAAAAAAGTATTTATAAGTAATTGACTAGACAATAATAATGTTAATGTCATGTTTCTTGCATTATCAAAACATATTTGGAATTCGTATTGCTGTTGTCTATTATTTGAACAGAAAATAATAAAGTAAAGACTTTCAGAAAATCAAGGAATACATTTATAATGAACGAGGTTAAAACATGAGGGCCAAGATGATCCTTAATCGATCACCTGCATTATGGCAAAGAAGCAAATAGATCAGCCCTTTTCTGATGCCACCCGGCGACTGCTTTTTTCAACCAGTCAATATGACTTGAATAAATTATGTAGGGGGTCACATTTCTGCTAAACCCTTTCCCTATTAGAGAAGGTTTCTGAGGCCTATGCAACAGACGATTTAGGATAAGATTGTCGCCGCAAGAACAATTGCTTCTTATGAGAAAGTTTTCCTTTTGCCACAATGTTTGATAAATAATTATACTTTTAATGAGTGAGTCAATAGCTCATGTATAGGAATTTGGCGTCTTTCATGTTGATACCACTTTTTTGCGGGAAACGACGTCGCTCCATCGACGTTACGCCACGAAATGACGTCACGTCCTTCTTTGGCTACGATACAGTTGACGAACTAGGGAACATATTTCTTAAAGATTTCCATTTATTTTAACTTTTCGTACAAATGTTAATTCCCACAGCACTTAAATGATCATTTAAAAAAAAAATGATTAAAAAGACGACAATAATTTTCAATCCGTGTTTTTCTGCTCATTTTATACATACCCAAAATACCGATTTAAAAAAAAAAAAAAGCCGACAATAATTTTCAATCTGTGTTTTACGTCTGCTTTTTAAACGTCGATGTTCCAATTTTACGCGGTCAAAATAGTATATTAAAATCGTAATACCATATGACTATTCCAGGACAGTTTGATTATATTTGTTGGTGATGTGATCAATAATGTATTATTTCTGAAAGCAAATATATTTCTTGTTACTTTGATACCAAAGTATTACCAAAATGTTGAAAAATAAATGAAATAAAGGATTTTTCTTGTCTCTCGGGTGATGTCGTTTTTATCGAAAATTCTGAAAGGGGGATAGGGTAATTTAAATTAAAATAAAATTGTTATTTGATGTTAATTTCTTTTAAATTTTGTTTTTGAATCCAGGAAATGATACACATTAAGAAATTATCAAGCTGATCATAATTTGAAATGTTGCCCATTAGGCTCCCACTACCTTAATTGGTTTTCAATAAAGAACGGTACAATGTTTTTAATTTTCGATTAATCTGTGAATTACTCCTTTTGTCACAACGTTTACAACTTTATTTATACATGTAATTGCTATTGTAGTGTTGTGTGGAGTGCCGGTGTAAGAAGGCCTTGATAGGCATGGGCGAAAATTGTTTTTGCTTTTGAGCGGTACAGTAAGCCTCTGCAGACGCATCCTGACGAAAAACCGACCATACAAATATGCAATTTGATCTTATTTGCAGTTCACAATATGACCTCCGAATTGCGATTTGTGTGTGACGTGGCCCATTTGTGTAAAAACCCCCAAAGCTTTGCTGTACTCATTCTTCATAAACTTTCCCGTGTCTTGTATTTGGAGGTAATGCATTGTGGTAAAATACATTCAACTAAAAACAAGTAACGATTTTAGAAATTGGACGATTTCATTTGGAATTAAAAGGGATATTTAAGCAGGTTTGAACATTTTTCTTCAATATATAATATAAAAGTTTTACAACAAAAATCCTTTTGGAAATTAGGTCAAAATAAACCATTTCAATTCTCCCTTTACAACATACACCAAATCTGCAGCAGATGAATAATATAGAAAATCTCTTTACCGTCAACTTCAGAGTATGTAGGGAAGGGATCGAATTATGTCTGCTTAAAAGACTCGCCGACAGATCATATTACAGTAGCGTTCGACCACTACCGGAAATTTGATTGTTTCTATGACCTTTGATTGTTCTACAAAAACGACGGTTCATTATGTCTAACGAGCTTTGAAATCATAACAAACAACTGTCAAATATATAAACGAATGAAATTATTGTATAAATAAATGTTAACACACATATATTTAATTGGCTGATATATATTACACGAGTCAAGTTCGTGTTTTCTATCTACCTACTATGGTTGGATACTATCTACTATAAAACTTTATATAGAGCTAGTAATAATTATAATGTAATGCTTGGAATTTCATTTTGAATAATTGAAGTTTAGGTTTGTAAACTTCCGGGGTTAATTTTCTTACGAAAAAGTATATTTTGTATTCCCTTTATAGTACCGAAGTCGTTCATTAGCTAACTCTACTTATATGTTTTGTTTGGGACATAAGTGTGTAAATGACGTCACGATTCTTTTTAGAAAGTCTCGAGACATTGCGATATGTAAACAATGGCCGCGCTCATGCTGCGCACAGATCAGCACAAATAGTCATCTTTAAATAGTAATATCTTCATTATTAGTTGTATGTCAATGAAATGCATAGTAAATAAATGTTCATTAAGTCAATATTTTTCAATTCAAATCGAGTTTTTTTCAGCCGAGCGTATTCCTTTAAGGAATACCTGTTAAAATGTATTTACCTGAAGTGCTGACTTTAGCGGAAAGTATACCTTAAAGATGCAGTATCGACTTAATGTGATACTTCGGTTAAAGGAATATTTCAATTTTAATTAATTGATTAGCCAAGTATGCGCAAACCTTTAATGGTTGTTTACAGCAGAGATGCCTAAAGTCATTTGAATCAGAGAAAGAGTTACATAAAATGTATTATTATATTGTTAAAAGGTAAAAGACACGTTCAATATAATGTTACAAGCTTTCAAAAAAAAAAATCACTAGTTTAGAAAGCTGATGAAAGTGTTAGTGGAAAGTATGCCTGAAAAGTGTGGTATTAACTATAAATAGTGTAATACTTCAATTTAAAGGAACTTTTTTTAATTACTTTTGCCACCTTGACAAATTTATCTGTATCTGGAGGGTTTAAATGTAATTTCTTACTTAAGGAATACTTGTTAAAATGTATTTACCTGATGTGCTGACTTCAGTAGAAAGTAAATTACCTTAAAGATGCAGTATCGACTTAATGTGATACTTCGGTTTAAGGGATATTTCAATTTTAATTAATTGTTTAGTCAAGTATGCGCAAACCTTAAATGGTTGTTTACAGCAGAGATGCCTAAAGTCATTTGAATCAGAGAAAGAGTTACATAAAATGTATTATTATATTGTTAAAAGGTAAAAGACACGTTCAATATAATGTTACAAGCTTTCAAAAAAAAAAATCACTAGTTTAGAAAGCTGATGAAAGTGTTAGTGGAAAGTATGCCTGAAAAGTGTGGTATTAACTATAAATAGTGTAATACTTCAATTTAAAGGAACTTTTTTTAATTACTTTTGCCACCTTGACAAATTTATCTGTATCTGGAGGGTTTAAATGTAATTTCTTACTTAAGGAATACTTGTTAAAATGTATTTACCTGATGTGCTGACTTCAGTAGAAAGTAAATTACCTTAAAGATGCAGTATCGACTTAATGTGATACTTCGGTTTAAGGGATATTTCAATTTTAATTAATTGTTTAGTCAAGTATGCGCAAACCTTAAATGGTTGTTTACAGCAGAGATGCCTAAAGTCATTTGAATCAGAGAAAGAGTTACATAAAATGTATTATTATATTGTTTTAAACGGTATTAGACACGTTCAATATAATGTTACAAGCTTTCAAAAAACAAGAGGGCCATGATGGCCCTGGATCGCTCACCTTAATTATACAATGTACTGCAATGCAAAACACATCAAGACAATTTTTCTGAATGTAACCTTCACAGTGTTAACAATATTTTCCTTCATTTGGCCTAGTGATCTATATTTTTTTACCTGATATGACCCATATTCCAACATGGACTAGATATCATCAAGACAACATTCTGACAAAGTTTCAACTTGCTCAAAGTAAAAATGCGGCCTCCGGAGCTTGACCATTTTTTTCCTTTATTGACCTAGTTTCTGATCCAATATGACCCATATTCGAACCTATTGGCCTAGATATAATTCAGACAAACATTCTGACCAAATTTCAAGCTGCTGAAGCAAAAAATGCCGCATCCAAAGTGTTAACAAGATTTTCCTTCAATTTGATCTAGTGACCTAGTTTTTGACCCAGCATGTCCCATATTCGAACTTGGCCTACATATTATCAAGAAAAACATTCTGATAAAGTTTCATCATGCTGAAATTAAAAATGCAGTATCCAGAGTGTTAACAAGATTACCCTTCAATTTGGCCTAGTGACCTAATTTTTAACCCGGCATGAACCATATCCGAACTTGGCCTAGATATCATTTAGACAAACATTCTGACCAAATTTCAAGCTGCTGAAGCAAAAAATGCGGCATCCAAAGTGTTAACAAGATTTTCCTTCAATTTGGCCTAGTGACCTAGTTTCTGATCCAATATGACCTATATTTAAACTCGACCTAGATATCTTTAAGACAAATATTCTGACAAAATTTCAAGCTGCTGAAGCAAAAAATGCGGCATCCAAAGTGTTAACAAGATTTTCCTCCAATTTGGCCTACAGTACAGCTCACGCGGAAAACACGTTTTCCGCGATCCCACGATGGACAAATATTTTTCATCGCGGATAATCACCGCAATTCAACCTATATGGTCACAGCAATACCGCTTACGGGCTAATTTGATCACCGCGATTGACATTTCGTCGATTCGAGCTTCTTATCTATTTTGAAATCACCGCTATTCCACCGCAATATTTACCTGTAAAAATGTTTTACTTTTATTAAAAAGTTGTTTTTTTCGATTATGTACATGTACACGTTTATTGACGAATTGCGATTATTTTATGACCCAACTTGCTAAAATTCATTCCATTTCAGCAAATTATTCGAAAAACAGTGGAAGATTGTGTTTACGATAAGGTCGAGTTTCGTAATAGAAAATGGCGGACATCGGATATACGTTTAAGGTGCGGCCATATCGTACATATATTTATCTCCATTTTTTTAGTAAGAGAGAAATATTGTTAAATTACAATACATGTACATGTACATTGTATATATATCTTTGAATTGTGTAAATACAGTATATGTACTTGAATCTCTTAATAAAGACAGATTGTTGATTTTTTTAGCTTTTCTTATCAACTTCATAAATGAATGATCCAATTGTAATATTGTTGAAAATGATAATTATTAAAGTCGTATGCTGCAGATATTTTTGTATGTGGTAAATGGATAAGTTGTGTGAGGAACGTTAAATTACCTTATCTGTAGCCTTAATGAATCATCTGCTTCTCACTTGAAAATTTCCATCAATATCGTAACGTACCAGAAAGAAAGAGTGCTGCTTAGATAACTGTCTTAAAGACATTGTTCTTTGACACGAAAAAAGCACTTACAATTCAAAAAACTAGCGCACAAAATATACCTTTCATCATCATCATATGGGGTTGTTTACCCTCGCCTATCGGCATTAAGCCATTTTAAGTGTCCGCCCCCGAAAATAATTGCTTAATTTGTATGAAAACATGTATAGATGAGAGAAACACATTTTAATTTGTTTGCCTCACCTTAATTCACAAGTATTTTTATGAGTAAAACATGCCAATTAATGAGACTTCGTAATGTCTTTCAATTCAGATCATTAGTGTTTGGTTGTTTAATTAAATCCAGGACTAACATGGGCGCTTCACACTTCTTTGTTTGCAAAGTTTGTTATGGTTTTATTTATGTTATTCAGCCGACTTTGAAACAGGTTTTAAAGAAATAATATATAGGCGATTAAGATTGAACAATGCATTGGTAATTGTGGTGATTGACAATGGAATTACGTCATTTATGTGTGAGATTTAAAGTAAGCTACACATCTTTCAGGCAGAATTAACAGTTTTATTATCACGTAGTTGTATCGTTTACAGAATACATCAAGTTTAGGGGAATTGTATTGACGAATTTTAATAAATTGAGTTGTTACGCATATATGCTGCTTTATAGTTAGTACTGATTTATAATCATTATCCTCTTCAACAACATTTATTCGTACTGTAATGAAATAAAAATTAAAAATTAAAAAACAATTCCCAGCAAAACGGCGAGAAAAAGCTTATCTATTCAAAGAAATGTCACCGCGATTCCGCGATGGTTCCACCGCAACTCCACGATTATCGGTTTTATTAACCCCCTGGGGTTATCTTGTTGCGTCCGCGATGGTACATAAAATCAAATCGCGGTGATGGGTGGAATTCCACCCACCTTCGCGGACCAAAATATTTGTCCGCGTTGAGATTTGTCCGCGGTGGCTCGCAGACGATGTGTTTTCCGCGTGAGCTGTACTGTAGTTACCTAGTTTTTGACCCGGCATGACCCATATTCAAACTTGGCCTAGATATCATTCAGCTCAACACATTTTTAGCCGCTGAAGCAAAACATGCAGCTTCTACAGAGTTAACAAGATTTTCCTTCCATTTGGCCTATTGACCTAGTTTCTGACCCAATATGACCCATATTTGAACTTGACCTAGACATCTTTAAGACAAACATTCTGACCAAATTTGCCTCTGGAGTGTTAACAAGATTTTCCTTCAATTTGACCTAGCGACCTACTTTTTTATCCGACGTGACCCATTTTCGAACTTGACCTACATATCATCAAGACAAACATTCTGATAAAGTTTCAACATGCTCAAGTTTAAAATGTGGCCTCCAGAGTGTTAACAAGATTTCCCTTTAATTCGACCTAGTGACCTAGTTTTTGACCTTATTATTATATAGCCCAGTTTCGAACTTGTCCAAGATTTTATGGAGATGAACGTTCTGATAAACTTTCATGAAGATTGGATGCAAAATGTAGCCCGCAGAGTGTTAACAAGCTCAAATGTTGACTACGCACGACGGACGACGCACGACGGACGAACGACGGACAAAATGTTATCACAATAGCTCACCTTGCACTTCGTGCATAGTTGAGCTAAAAATCACTAGCTTAGAAAGCTGTTGAAAGTGTAAGTGGAAAGTATGCCTTTAGAGTGTGGTATTAACTATAAATAGTGCAATACTTCAATTTAAAGGAATATTTCTAAATTACTCTTGCCACCATGACAAATTTATCTATATTTATTGAGAGTTAAAATGTATCTTGTTAATTAAGCAATATACTCGTTAAAATGTTATATATAGTTTCTTGTTGAAGAAGTGCCAAAAGTCATTTGTAAACAGTTATATAAATAGTGTAAGTATTTTATAAATAGTGTTAGCATGTAAGACATATGCAGTATGATGTTACAAGATAAGATTATCATCATTTTATAATCTGATGAAAGTGTTAGTGGTATACCTTAAAGGTGCAATATTAATTGCAGGATGGTATTTTAGTTTAAAGGGATACGCTCAGTTTTGCATAATGATTTTATGGGTGTTTATAATATATCTATAGGTGCTACCTATTTACGAAAAAACGCAAGATAATTATAAACAAAAATTAAATAACATACTTTGGCCATACAAAAAGGATTTATAAGTAATTGACTAGACAATAATAATGTTAATGTCATGTTTCTTGCATTATCAAAACATATTTGGAATTCGTATTGCTGTCGTCTATTATTACGAACAGAAAATAATAAAGTAAAAACTTTCAGAAAATCAAGGAATACATTTATAATGAACGAGGTTAAAACATTAGGGCCAAGATGATCCTTAATCGATCACCTGCATTATGGTAAAGAAGCAAATAGATCAGCCCTTTTCTGATGCCATCTGGCGACTACCTTTTTCAACCAGGCAATATGACTGGAACAAATTATGTAAGGGGTCACATTTCTGCTAAACCCTTTCCCTATTAGAGACAGTTTCTGAGGCCTATGCAACAGACGATTTAGGAAAAGATTGTCTCCAAAAGAACAATTGCTCCTTATGAGAAAGTTATCCTTTTGCCACAATGTTTGATAAATAATTATACTTTGAATGAGTGAGGCAATAGCTCATGTATAGGAATTTGTGGTCTTTCATGTTGATACCACTTTTTTTGCGGGAAACGACGTCGCTCCATTGACGTTACGCCACGATGAAGTGTAACGGAAATGACGTCACGTCCTTCTTTGGCTACGATACAGTCAAAATTTAGGTTCGGGCGTAGAAGGCTAATACTGTCGGTTTTTTAACGAACGGGAAAACATATTTCTTACAGATTTCCATTTAGTTTTAACTTTTCGTACAAATGTTTATTCCCACATAACACAGCATTTTAATGATCTTAAATATCTATTTAAAAAAAAATTGATTAAAAAGACGACAATAATTTTCAATCCGTGTTTTTCCCCTCATTTTATACATACCCAAAATACCGATTTTAAAAAAAATGATTAAAAAGACGACAATAATTTTCAATCCGTGTTTTTCTGCTCATTTTATACATACCCAAAATACCGATTTAAAAAAAAAATGATTAAAAAGACGACAATAATTTTCAATCTGTGTTTTACGTCTGCCTTTTATACATATCCAAAATGGCGGCCCCCATGGATTTTTCCAGTTTCATTTCAGAAAGCTTCATGGGTTATTGAAGAAAAAAAAAAAAAAATCTCACACCTGTTAACTATAAGCGAAAAAATCCATTCATGGGGTTTTTTCGTATTAATTCTGTTGCTCATGTTTTTAAAATACTTTGCTAGTGATTTGCCACAATGTTCAACCTGATACTTACAACATTAATTATCAACAGTTTAGAATATTATGAAAGAGTTGTGAAAATATGCCCTAAATGTGCAGTATTAACTTTATTGGTAATACTTCAAGTCAAAGGAATATTTTCAGTTTTGCATAAAAGTTTTCTCAATGTGCTAATCTTAAATGCTCAGGTCGTTATATGTTTTGCTAGTAAATTGTCATTTTAGTGATTTAGACATGTGTAATCTGATGCTACAACCCAGGTTAATCATTAGTTAAAGTCTGATGAAAGTGTTAATGTAAAATATACCTTAAAGGTGCAGTATCACTTTTAGAGTAAAATTTCAAATTTAAGGAATGTTTTCAGAAATAGGTTTCTTAAGTCAATTAAAGCTTGACAGTCGGAACTTTCTCACGCTAAGAGGAGGGTAATGTAGAGATTCAGATTTTATGTATACATTCTGTATTGGTTACGAAAGTTATCGGGAACAGAACGCTCGCAATTTGTGAAATAAGTCATTACTATTGGGCACATCTGCGTAAAGAGTCATGGATGTCTGCTTTTACGCTAGTTGAAAACATTGGTTGCTAAATTAGCTGCATGGCGCAGTCAATTACGCTTAACGGTCCTTTTCGATCCATTATTTCCTGGTACGAATGTGATCGGCGCCATTTTAACTCATTTGCATACGCAGTTCATTATGGGATTGTTTACCCTAGTTACAAGAATCATCGAGGAAATGGCAGATTTCTTCCTCAATTGTGGTAATTATACACTTGCTATTAGTTTGTTTGTATATAACTTGTTATATTTAACTCAATTTGTTATTCTAAGGTGCAAAACTAGTTTTAGTGGGAAAAGTAGTAGAAGTGACCTGATTTGCAGTGGATGCTCGCAATAGTGGGAGGGTCTCGCGGATGCGAGCTGTCAAACTATTGTGTGCATCCCGCATCGGTGGAAATGCGGGACATTGTAGGATTCCTGCATATGCTGTGGGCGGCTGGCGACTATATAAGCCCCGCTCTCGGCGCGTTCGAGGACTCCGATTTTTTGTTTTCTTAGGTTAGGGTTGATTTTGGTCACTTTTCCTTAGTTTGAATTATTTTCTATTTTACTTTATTTCCATTTTTACATTTCACCCAAAAGAAGTGTTAGTTGCATAAGGATAATTTTAAGTAGTTTATATTAAGATTTAAAGGAAAAAGAATATCATCGCTTTTAGCTCAAAACTATTGGTTAGAAGATTAGTCAACTGATTGTAATTTGCAGTATTATATTAAGAAATACCTTGTTAGCATCTGTCTTATTAGTGTTTATTTTCTATATCTTGTATTATCATCCTGATCATCTCTCATTTTAAGTTTACATTCTATGCATTAATGAATTATTATCAATTTATTCTTTACTTATTCCGCTTATTCCTATCCAAGATATTTTGTTAAGTACTATCATTATACTGGAGTCCACCCCCTATTAGTAGCAGTTAAGGAAAGATCCCCAAACTTGCCATCCGTTTTTACTTTTCGAGAGTTAAACCTTAGACCGTCCAGCTACCCTCAGGAGTCATTGGAGATAACCACGGGCTCGTAACAATAATATTGACTGAGAGTGTGAATTAGTCATTTTCTAATAATTCTGGCTCTCCTTGATACAGGAAAACCCTTATAATAATATCAGAATGGATAGTTTGTGAAATATTGAGAGAATAACAGTTGAGCTGTCCCAGGGTAACAGCAAATCAGCTTTAAACTGTTCATTGCCCTCATTAAATTAGCCTGTACCGATCGCTATATATATGTACACATGCATACAAAAGCGATGTATCAGGGAGGGTAACCAATCTAGTCTAGAAACATTCCATTCGTTTAAATATCGTAGAGATACAAACAGTAGCATTGTTTCAACCACAAGTAGATCTACCAGTAGCGTATCCTGCTACCTTTTTTTCCGCATTTTACTATAACCTAAAATATTTATATCAACAAGGTATAAAACATATTTTTTATTAAATCTTTTAGATAATAGTAAAATGCGAAAACAATTTTTTCTGAAGCACACTGATTAGTAAAGTGATTGATTGATTGATTGGGGTTTAACGCCATTTTTAACATTATATAAGTCAAATCACGGCGGTTAGTTCGCCTACTCATGTATTTCCTTGTTTTCTCACACACAACAATCTTCCCAAACAACTGGCTGCATTTCCATTTAGACATAGCCCATTGGTGAAAGACGAATGACGCATGTCGCAATGACACTATTCTGACCAGCCTGACAATCAATTTGAACACGCTTAAACCACAAGTATTAACTGCAAAATTCACACTTTTTCTGTATATTTTGATATTGGCTGGATTTTTATGCTAAAACGGCAACTAGTGTATTTCATGGGCCTTGCACGAATGCAAAAGTGAACCGGACGGTAGCAATTTTGTCGGCACACAGCATGTTACACTCTTTAACTCAAACAGGACGGGTGCACATTCGGGAAATCCAAAGCAGTATCGCCCAGCCGGAACGGCCGGAAATCCGACGACTCCAGCTATATTTATAAGCCTGAATTGTCTATACGGACAGGCTTGAACCATATGAATTATGTGGGAACACATTGTCTTGAAATGTTAATCTTGGCTGTATTTTGCACCTGGTGAAACTCAAAGCCAGATCGGGACATCGGTTGCAAAACCCGGCCGGCTAATCTCTCTAACTCAAACAGGTGCAAAATCGGAATTTTGTTGGCGCAAAATGTGTCAAGGTTTCGGCTAAACACTTTAACTCAAATAGGACGGGTGCAAATCCGGTAAATCCTAACTAGTAGCAATCACCCAGAACAGGCGCAGTTCTGACAACTCCAATATTTTGGTAAATGTGTCGTTCTTGCAATTCTGTCGAGCCTGAACTGTCTATATGGACAAGCTTAATCCATATCAAAGTATGTGCAAACGCAATATCTTGATATTTTCATCTAAGCTAGATGTGTACTAAGTGCGACTCGGAGCCAATGCTGGGCTATTCCATTTTACACATGTCAGGCTGCTAGGTCAACTCGAACAGAACGCGTGAAAAGTCTGGAGTTGTCGGGAAATCCCAAATCAGACCGGACATAACTGCCGGCTGTTGCAAGTCAGCGAATTGGGACCTTACGTAAAACGAAATCAGTTTTGTGTGCTTGCACCTGGCATATATCTATGGGCCGACCAATCCCTCTATCACGAACAATAGGCATGCCTAATCGAGGATTGGAGCCACTCTGTCGGCTGGGTTTTGCAGTTGGCTGCCATAAATTCAGCCAGAGTTTGACTGAAGACTTTTCCAAAATCCAAACTTGAGCTGGACATGGAAACCGGCTGCCATGGATCCGACTGAACGCCACTTAGTGCAACTTAGAGCCATAATTATGCACTTTCACGTGACACACTTAAGTTTCGAGCTCGAACAGGATGGTGCAAATTCGGGACTTTGTCGAAAAATTTCAAATCTGGGCATAACAGCCGGCTGCTGCAAGTCCGCGAATCTGGAGAAATTGTTGATTAAGAGCAATATTGTTTTCCCAAAATGTTTTCCATACGTTTTCTGCTTCAGAGCTGTTAAGACTGAGTAAGAGAAAGGAATAACAAATAAATTATATAAATACATTATGGATATAAGGAGCAGTAATCTAATATTAATAAATATTGATAATAAGGAGCAGTAATCTGATATCAATAAATATTGGTAATAAGGAGCAGTAATCTGTTATCAATAGATATTGATATTAAGGAGCAGTAATCTGATATCAATAAATATTGGTAATAAGGAGCAGTAATCTGATATCAATAAATACTTCAAAATATGGAGCAGTAATCTGATATCAATAAATATTGGTAATAAGAAGCAGAAATAGAATATCAATAAACATTGGTATTAAGTAGCAGTAATAGAATATCAATAAATATTGGAATTAAGGAGCAGTAATCTGATATCAATAAATATTGGTAATAAGGAGCAGTAATCTGTTATCAATAAATATTGGTAATAAGGAGCAGTAATCTGATATCAATAAATATTGGTATTAAGGAGCAGTAATCTGTTATCAATAAATATTGGTAATAAGGAGCAGTAATCTGATATCAATAAATATTGGTAATAAGGAGCAGTAATCTGATATCAATAAATATTGGTAATAAGGAGAAGTAATCTGATTAATAAATATTGGTAATAAGGAGCAGTAATCTGTTATCAATAAATATTGGTAATAAGGAGCAGTAATATGATATCAATAAATATTGGTATTAAGGAGCAGTTATAGAATATCAATAAACATTGGTATTAAGTACCAGTAATAGAATATTAATATATATTGGTAATAAGTAGCAGTAATCGAATGTCAATAAATATTGGTAGTAAGAAGCAGTAATCTAATTTCAATAAATATAAATGATAAGGAACAATAATTTAATGGCAATAAATACTGTTAATAAGGAGCAGAAATCTCAGTTGGAGGCGTGTTGTTAATTTTGTTGTTATCCTTTTCAAAAAGAAATCTCCTTTTCTTCTACAAGATATCGTCGCTGGGCTGCCAAAACCTCGTAACTCAATTTTTTTCAAAAATCATATTTTCCCAGTTTTAGAATGTTAAGTCTATGGCCCGCCTTCCCTCAAAATATCGTATGTAAAGACCAATGGGAAATAATGACTTTTGACATGTGACTGTTTCTCGTACGTGACGCGATCTTTTTTTTTAATTCTGAAATATCGTATTATTAGGAGATGTCCTCCGGCCACATCAAGGAGCGAAAAAAACAAACATTTCAACATAAAAACGTCAAAGTAAGGTAAGAAAGTACTTTTATAATAATCAATTTGTATCCATTAATGTGTTGTAGAACTATTATAGGTCATCTGCACTGGACTGTCTTAAGAAACAGCACTTAATTAATTTTTTTGAAAAAAGGCACAATTCCATTTTTGGGTCGAATGTAACTATTGTGTATAAGTCAATTTCTTTATTGCATTGTCATACCAGCATGCATACATTATGTAAAACAAGGATTCATATAATGAAAAAGGTATACTGTCATAGTGTTGACTTTGTTATAACTGTATTATATTGATATTATAACCGCTATACGATATTTTTGAAAAAATATAAAATGCTTCATGAAAGTTTATACGACATTTCGGAATTTAAAAGAGCCTGTTCATGTGATCAATTACAAATATAATTTTATATTGTAGGCTCAGATCAGATTGTGCGTCTGTTCTGTTAATTTTGAAGCAAATATTATCCAAAGCCGCTATAAGAAATTATGGAAATGTGCAGATCTGGATCAGACTGCGATTCATTTTGTCTGAACATTTTCACGCACTGATAGATTATGCATAGGATATAACTTGTACAACACATACTTAATGTCACTCCTACTCTTAACATTACTATTACTTAAACTTTAATATTTTTCTTGTAGATGTCTTACACTCCTCCAGATTCGGATGAACAACTAATTAAATGGACGTGTAGCATTTGCAACAAATCTGCAATAGACAGTTTAAAGTTGGAGTATGAGCTTCTTCCCGGAGAAAGTGTGTTTCTATATGACTCAAATGGGGACAAGTGGCTGTTTTGTATGGGTTGTAAAGGACAGTTTCATTTGAACTGTATAGACAATCTACCTAAAGGTGTTGAACCAGAGAAAATCGGTCAAGATTATTACTGCAGCGCATGTGGGTGGTTTTTGGAGGGCGCTTACGATTCAGATTAATAAACTATGTCAAATAAATAGTTATGAGGAAATATGTTGTATATATGTACAACACTGACTGAGTGTGACCAAAACAATACTCTAAGAGACACGGGTAAACATTTCATTTTTATAATTGACGTTTTTCACACTTTGTTTAAACCCTTACGGTAGAACAAGGAGTAATAATGACTTCAAGGGGAAAGTATTTACTCCAGCTTTCCTTGGACAAGTTCGGAGGTAAATATGGAAGGATCAGTCCACAGGCTGACAAAGCAGAAGAAAAAAGAGATCGTTCGGGATTTTCCCATTTCCGAATAAACAAAGAGAGACAATTAGAGAGGATTCAAGAACCACAAGAACGAAGAACGGACACACGTACATTTAGAAGCACATTTAAAAACACTAACATTATGACAAATGCTAGTAAACAAGAGGGCCATGATGGCCCTGGATCGCTCACCTTAATTATACAATGTACTGTTATGCAAAACACATCAAGACAATTATTCTGAATGCAACCTCCAGTGTTAACAAGATTTTCCTTCATTTGGCCTAGTGATCTATAAATTATTTTTCCTGATATGATCCATATTCCAACATGGACTAGATATCATCAAAACAACATTCTGACAAATTTTCAACTTGCTCAAAGTAAAAATGCGGCCTCCGGAGTTTGAACAATATTTTCCTTTATTGACCTTGTTTCTGACCCCTATATGACCCATATTCGAACTTGAACTAGATATCATTTAGACAAACATTCTGACCAAATTTCAAGTTAAAAATGTGGCCTCTAGAGTGTAAACAAGATTACCCTTCAATTACCCGGCATGACCCGTATTCGAACTTGACCTAGATATCATTCAGCTCAACATTCTGACTAAATTTCAAGCTGCTGAAGCAAAAAATACAGCTTCTACGGTGTAAACAAGAGTTCCCTTCAAGTTGGCCTAGTGACCTAGTTTTTGACCCGGCATGACCCGTATTCGAACTTGACCTAGATATCATTCAGCTCAACATTCTGACTAGATTTCAAGCTGCTGAAGCAAATAATGCAGCTTGTACAGTGTTAACAAGATTTCCCTTCAATTTGGCCTAGTGACCTAGTTTTTGACCCGGCTTGACCCGTATTCAAACTTGACCTAGATATCATTCAGCTCAACATTCTGACTAAATTTCAAGCTGCTGAAGCAAAAAATGCAGCTTCTACAGTGTTAACAAGATTTTCCTTCAATTTGGCCTTGTGACCTAGTTTTTAACCCGGCATGACCCATATGTGAACTTGACCTAGATATTTTAAACTGCTGAAGCAAAAATTGCGGCCTCTGGAGTGTTAACAAGATTTTCCTTCAATTTGACCCAGTGACCTACTTTTTGACCCGACATGACCCATGTTCGAACTTGACCTACATATCATCAAGACAAACATTCTGATAAAGTTTCAACATGCTCAAGTTGAAAATGTGGCCTCCATAGTGTTAACAAGATTTCGCTTCAATTTGACCTAGTGACCTCGTTTTTGACCTCATATGGCCCAGTTTCAAACTTGTCCAAGATTTGATGAAGATGAATGTTCTGATACATTTTCATGAAGATTGGATGCAAAATGTAGCCTGTAGAGTGTTAACAAGCTGAAATGTTGACGACGCACGACGCACGACGGATGGACGCCGGACAAAATGTGATCACAATAGCTCACCTTGCACTTCGTGCATAGGTGAGCTAAAAAGAACATGAGATAGATCAGATAATTATAGAGTTTAAAGAAAGTGAAAAACCATTTGACACAATCATCGAAGAAATACATTTAAGCGACGATAAATATACAACTTCAATAGAACAAGATTTTGAGCAAGGCGTAAACCGATATATACACAGAGAAGTATATCATGAAAAAGACCCAGAAGAGGTACAAGAGATAGACCGAGGATTAGACCAATCGATGGACCAAGTATTAGACCGAGGATTAGACCAAGAAATGGAACAAGGTGTTGACCAAGACATGGACCAAAGAGATGATCAAGATTTAAACCAAGACATGTACCGATAATTATCCCAAATAGAGGACCAAGGAGTTGACCAAGATACGGACCGAGTAGTAGATGATGGGGAAGACCAAGGCGTAGACCATGAAGAATTAGTGGAAGGACAACCAAAGAAAAAATGAATTGCTGCTGAACCTCAGCTTTGGCAAAAACATATCAACAAACGTCTGCGTATGCAAGGCAAAGCATACACTAGTGTGAAAAAGGAAACTAACAATCACTACCTACCCATTGGTAAAGGTCCAATGGTTATATCTCCTAGACGTTGCTCCAAAAGATGTGACAAGGGTACAATAGTGAGACAATGTTCAACGTTCGACGAACGTGACAGGTCTGACATATTTGAAGGGTTTTGGAAAAATATGAACTGGGATTCCAAAAAGGTTTTTGTGATCAGTCATGTTGATTGCAAGCCAACCAAGGGAAAAGATGACAGCAGAAGGGGTAATACATACCTGTATCATTTAAAGAAAAGCGGGTTAAAGTTACAAGTCTGTAAAAACATGTTTCTGTCTACACTGGCACTTGGGGAGAAAACTGTTTATGGTTGGATAGATAGTTCTAATCAGACCAGTGGAACACCGTCTATACTTAAAACACTACCAAGAGGTATAAGAACAGGTGAACTTAGAGAATCTGCAAATACATTCCTTGATGTCATACCTAAAATGCCGTCTCATTATTGTCGATCTACTTCATCAAAAGAATACCTTGAACCCACATTCAGATCATTTTCGGAGTTACATACAGTGTACAGTGAGTATTGTGTCACCAATAATCTACACTGTGCTAGTAGGAAGGTTATGTTAGATGTTTTCAGAGAAAAAATCTGTCTCTTTTTAAGCCAAAGAAAGATCAATGCGATATTTACTGTGGTTTTGAAACAGGTAACACCACATAATTAGTTTACCATTAGCACATACAAAGGAAGGAAGAAGCTCGTGCTGAGAAGAGAAAAGACAAGGAAAGATCAAACGATACATTCAAAGTCGTGACTGTTGATTTACAGGCCGTTTTGTTAGCCCCTTCAGTTCGGCAAGTGCGATGTATTACAAAACAAAGTTTGCATGTCATAACTACACGATTTACAACCTCGAAAGTAAAGACGTAAAACTTTACTTTTGGCACGAAGGTGAGGGAGATTTAAGTGCAAGTTCATTTGCTTCATGCCTAACATACTTTATCACTGCCCTTCCAGAACATGTAACAGAGGTTGTCATTTATAGTGATGGGTGTACCTACCAGAACAGAAATGTTATATTGGGCAATGCTCTGTTAAAGCTTGCTTGTGAAAGAAAATTAAACATAACACAAAAATACCTCACTAAAGGACATACGCAAATGGAGTGTGATAGTGTTCATAGCACTATTGAGAACAAATCAAAGCGCTGAAAGCGCTGATGGTATAGGGGGCATATGTAAGTTGAAAACATATGGCCTAGATCATATGGACAAACAATGTTGAAACAATGAAACAATGACCTTTAAACAAACCAAACCAAAAATGTTTGAAGCAACACATATTGCCTGCCAATAACATATACCTCATTTGTCAAAGTGTTACCCTTTTCTTGTATAAACAAAATATCGAAGGACAAAAGATTGACAAAAAAAAACCGAGCAGCTACCCTTAATTAAAATATTTCTAGTTCAGAAATCACTAAAGATCCACAATGTATATTGTAATCATGCTGATAAATGAAAGACGATCGAAAGCATGATAGAGTTATGTTTCTTTTGCACTGCACAATTGCAGCTCTGAGTTTCCTATACACCAAGTCTTAAATTGATATATTGGACATATATTGAGACAATAACCGAAGAAATGAAAAAATTGAGTTTACACCTAAAAAACAGATTAGATTTGATGAAGTACAAAGCTTGGGGAAGCACTCATTAACGAAAAAGGGAATTTCACGGAACGCATGTGTTGCATATAATAAGTGAGAACATTGAAAGACAAAAATATACACACTCCAAACGCAGCATGCTAAATTTATGGTAATGGTGCACTGCAAATCTGTAGGTCATAAGTTACCTACAAACCAAGTTTGAAATTGATACAATGAAAGTTAATTGAGACAATCGCTGAACTAAATAAGGAAAAATGGAGATAACTGAAAAAACAGACCAGAGTTATGTACCTAGTACTTTGCCGTTCTCCTGATCACACGGGTATAATTGTGACCACTTTGAAATAAATCTGCCATACAGAAACAACGTGTTAACAAATGCATGCAATCCATGACGGACGGACGAATGCACATTCAGGCAGACAGCCGGCCGGACGCCGGATTATACCTCCAAGCTTTACAGACAGAGACAACTCATAAAGTATTGATTACAGAAGACTGGTTCGATGCGTCAAAACACGTCAGCTTAGATTATGGTATTTGTAAAGTATTTGCAATTTAATTGTATCTCCGAAACGGGACCGGACCGTCAAGGTTAATTTTCAAAAACCTATTTAGACTACATTTCTAGTTTATTTGTCAACAGATACATCTAGGACTATATTACACGTTGATGAACGTTGAGTCTTCAATTAACGCAAATGCATATACATTATAATTTTAGTCCCAAAATCGCTAGAAGCTTCTCAATTATAAAATAAATAATGACCTTGCGGTTATAACTCGGATGTGTTGACAAATTCGGCCAAATTTCTTTCCGACGTTTGACAAAAGTCAATGCGACATGCGTCATTTGTCTTTCACCAATGGGCTAAGTCTATGTGGAAACGCAGCCAGTTGCTTGTGAAGATTGTTGTGAGGAGTACTGGTTTGAGAAAACCAGGAAATACATTTGTAGGTGAACTGGCCGCCGTGATATGACTGAAGAAATGTTAAAAACGGCGTTAAAACCCCAATCAATCAATGTTGAAATTAACTTATCTATAATTTGTAAATTTAATTTCTATTTCCTAGTAGGGTCTACATACAGCGACACATGAGAATATTCAACACAAAACGCGACCTCTTTTACCAACAATTCCCCAGTAGCGGTGAGACCGTTTGTAACATTATTTCATGGCATGTATACACAGTAGGACCTCTCTCTTTGGACGAATTATGTTGTAACAAGTTTGTTTACAGTATTCCTTAACCTTGACCACATAGACTAAATATACAGCAAACAACATTGAACTAAGGCATAACTATTGACCTGAATTAATAAAAGTATGATTTTGAATAGTGATGAAAACATTGTGGAAAAAGACAAACTTGTTGATTATCGTTTATCTGTTAAGGTTAGTCAAATGTGTCTAAAAGGGGCAAAGGTTAAAATAATAACTGTAGACAAATGTTTTCGTTATCTAGGTTATAAAAACAAATTGATTCATGTTTCAAAGCATTGTTTGAAAAGGAGGAATTGCTAATTGTCAGTAATTGCTCCGTCTGCAAATATAATTTCAACATTTGTTTGTAACTAAGTAGCTATAACGGGAACGGTTCAACCCTTTCCCGATTATAGTCGCTTTTTGACGCATGTGCAGCAGACGGCTGCAGAATTGTTTATCATGACCCATTTCCTCTTTTTCCACAAAGGTTTCAACTATATATTTTTCCCCTTGATGTAAGGCTAAATTGCTCGTAATCATTCATCTCTAGCATGTTATTCAAAATGTGTCCGGAAGGGAGAAAGAGGGAAAGAACGTCCATAGTAAAAGGTTTAAATATGAAAAGAATTAATTTATAACGTGTTTGAAATCATTGTGTGAAAAGGAGGAATTGCTCATTGTCAGCAATAGCTCCATTTTCAACAATATTTTTTAAATATTCGAACTGTTATAGTATCATGGAAAGGGTTCCGCTTCCATGGGAAGGATGTAACCATTTTCTGCCTACAGACGCTTACAGACGCATGTGCAGCAGACGACAATCGAAAACATTGTGACAAAAGGGGAAATTGCTTTTCGTAGGCAATTTCTACTTTTGCCACAATGGTTTCAACTCCTTTCAATAATTTTATTTACAGTGCTTTGCACATTTCTCTATAAGTCGACTGTTGTAAACTAATGGGGTCACAGAACGGTCGACGTTACCTCACACTACTGACATTGAGGTCAACCATAGTTCAGAGTGTGTTTCATTCATAGAAACTATTTTGTCTCATAAATTTATGCAAGCGGAGGGTTTCGTGATTCGGTCAAACCAATGAAATCGTTGAAAAGGCACATTAAAACCAATCAAAACTCGATGTTGGTGTAGGTATACACATGTGGACTGTGGTTGCAGCTTTAATCCGACTTTTCGAAAGCAGCTTCGCTATGGGATAGTGGCGAAACGCCCCTATCCCAAAAACGAGGAAAACCAATTTATAGTCCCCATAACTATGTCCAAACGATGAGAGATGTTAGGCCATCTAACAAGTATTTGGTAAAATACATTACGCACGACTTTTTTTGTGACTTTAAGCAATTGGGCTTCTACACATCAATTCTACCAGGTTCGAAACCGGGTGATCCAGTGGTCACAGATATGTGCTGCCTTAGTTATCAACCTGATGGCAAGATATTGTACAAATTGAGATTTGGTGATGATTTCAGCGAAGTACCTAGGAAGGCAACGCGTAGTGTTATTCAAACAAATGGTCTAAATGTGTTTAAGAGATTACATGCGACCTCTCTTCCAATTAAAGACACAAAATTGAAGCACTTACAGAAACTAAAAAAGGTTATTCCGCTTGATTATCATGGGTTTTATGATGCTTTGCCGCATAATTAGATGTCAGTTAGTCAGTGAAATCATCATTTTCAAGAGTTACGGTTTTACTCCAAATGGGCGTAACTGTATAATTTCACCGCATGGCGTTGCACCTATTTGGAATTATGACAATGAATTGTTCTGCTTACAGTAATGTTTAACCTTATCCCAAATTCTTACTTTATCTGCTGTCATTATCATTGTTTTGGTAATTAGTAATTACTAATGCATGAGATTCTTTTTACTATAATACACATCAATGAGACAGCTTATGCTGTATTATTAATAAATGAATAGCGAAAAGTGTAGACCTAGGTTAGATTGCACGGATGTGCATGCTGATCTTGATCTACATTGTTCGTAAATATTGTTTAAAGACGCTTATATAAGCATTGAGTTATATCATGATTAATATGTAATTTTCTTTCAAAGATTTTCACAAAGACTTTAAGTATGTGAAAGAACCGTTGTACAAATAACGCACAAAAAGTTTCAATTTTATTTAACGAGTTTGCTACACTGAAGTAGGCAATTTAGTCTTTTCTAATCATTATTGTCTCAAAATTATTATTACTTCATTCTGTTTATTAACAAAGGAGTTTAACGTTTGAATTTCAATTATTTGCCTTATTCGCAACCTCATAATTCATCTTAAAAAGAGAATGCCTGTCGTATCACATTAATACTCAACTCGATATTCTTACCCTGCACTGATTCAGTTATTAAGTGGCCCATCTCATTTCAAATGATCTATTTTTTCTTTCTATTTTTGAACATGGTGATATCGTGTTTTTTTCTTGCAATTGTCACTTTATTTGCACTTAACAAATGGTTACAAGCAAAATATGAATAACATGTGCCAATTATGATGACATCAAGGTCCATGCTGCTGAAGTGATGTATGAAGGTCATCAAGGTCATTATGATTCTACTGTTTGTTAAAATTTTAGTTTTTCCAAGCTGAGATCAGCTAAACGTTTTCGGATAGGGAATGTGGATTTTACTTTTGTTATAATCTTTTGAGGACTGCATGTTGACATTCCCATTATATACATATCATGACTGTATAGTCTATTTGGTTTCTTTATGCTGTTGAAGCTTATTGGTATCAGTTGCTTCTAGCGATTTAGGGTCTTAATGACACTCCACATTGACATCATTTAAAGTTATATTTGCATGAAACTAGTGTGGCTACACTTCCAGTTGTTAGCCAAAAGATACAGTTATGATTTAATTACATGTATATTGTGAAGACTGGTGAGACTGTGCAGACAAATGCATTAAGATCGTGTGAGTCTCCACTGTACCAAGATGCATTAAGATCGCATGAGTCCACACTGTAGAAAGATGCAATAATATCGCCTGAGTCTCCACTTTATAAAGATGCAGTAAAATTGCCCTAGTCTCCAATGTTCACAGATGCAGCAAGATTGTCTGAGTCTCCACTCTTCAGAGATACAATAATATCGCCTAAGTCTCCACTGTACACATATGCAATACGATGTCCGAGTCTCCACAGTACACATATGCATTACTATCACCTGAGTCTCTATGTTACACAGATGCAGAAAGATCGTCTGAGACTGCACTGTACACATATGCATTAATATAGCCTGAGTCTCTACTGAACATATATACAGTGAGTTTGTCTGAGTCTCCACTTTGCACAGATGCATTACTATCGCCTGAGTATCTACTGTACATAGATACAGTGAGTTCGTCTCCACTGTACATATATGCATAAGGATCACCTCTGTCGGCACACTACACACATGCATTAATATCGTCTAAGTCTCCACTGTGCCAAGATGCAGTAAGATCGCCCTAGTCTCCACTGTACACATATGCAGTAATATCGTCTAAGTCTCCAATATACACATATGCAGTAATATCGCCTGAGTCTCCACAGTACTCAGATGCATTGGGATCACCTCTGTCTGCACTGTACACAGATGCAGTAATATCCCCTGAGTCTACACAGTTCACATATGCAGTTAGATTGACTGATGTCTCCAATGGACACAGATGCATTAGGATAACCTCAGTCTCCACTGTGCACAGATGCATTTAGTCCTCGAATCGCTTGATGTAGCACATATGTTGCGTGTGGAAAATAAATAATGTTTTAACACCGGATAAGTCATTCTACTCAAGCATCATTTGTATCATTTTAATCCCGATTGTAGACGACATGTCCTCGATGAAACCTTTAAATTCTTGAAGCCAGCATTTCCCAGTTCAATTCATTTATTATTATTCTGTGTGTTCCCTCTTTGATTTTCTGACATATCTATTCATGTCTGAATCGATGCTCGAGTGCGGCATCAGAAAATGAGCAAAATCGTAGCAAACTAGCTAAGTAATGACTACGTAATAAGGAATACATTTAACAAAGTCGGATACAATTAACCCAAAGTTAAAACACTCATCGTGTTACATATATACTGTCGAGATCGTAGCAGACAGGCTACGTTACGACTAGGTATTTAGGAATACATTTATAAAAGTCGAATACATTTAATCCAAGTCAAAACTCACTGCGTGTTACACCGTCGAAATCATAGCAGACATGCTAAGTACGACTATGTTATAAGGAATTCATTTATAAAAGTCGAATACATTTACATAAAAGTCGAAATCGTAGCAGAGAGGCTAAGTTACGACTAGGTAGTTCGGAATACATTTATCAAAGTCGAATACAATTAACCCAAGTCAAAACATTCGACGAGTTACACATATACCGTAGAGATCGCAGCAGTCTAAATACATTTATCAAAGTTGAATTAACCCAAGCCAAAACATTTGATGAGTTACATATGTACCGTCTTGATCGTAGCTAAGTTACGACTACGTAATAAGGAATACATTTATCAAAGTCGAATACAATTAACCCAAAACCAAAACACCCGACGAGTTACATATATACCGTAAAGATCGTAGCAGTCTAAATACATTTATCAAAGTCATATACAATTATTCAAGTCAAAACACCGAACTGGCTATATATACACCGTTTGGGGTTCTACGCCGCTTTTAACAATTGTTCAGTTTTATAACGGCATCTACTGGGTAAGTTATCCTGACTCCGGCCAGTCAGTTGTTATGCTAAACCCGCTGATCTGAGTCGAATACAATTAACCCAAACTAAACACTCGACTTGTTACATATATACCGTCTTGATCGTAGCAGACTGACTAAGTTACAACTGAGGGATCTGCCTATAGGCAAAATGGTTAACCTTGGGGATTTGGAACCGGGCGCCCGGGCGACCCGGGTTTGTTCCCAAGTTTCGGACGCAACGGTTATGATGGAGTTCCCATGGGCAAGGCACAATTCCTAGCCTTGTACTGGTTTAAGTGAACTGTCGCCGTGATATAACTGGAATAATGTTGAAAACGTCGTAAACCCACACTACGATAAATAAGCGTTACGACTAGGTTATAAGGGATTCTTTGTTATAAATCTAGCGGTATGTGAAGTATGTACTTAAGGATAGACGTTTATTGGATATAACTTTTAGTCTCAGTTTAAAATAAAAGATGAACCATTTCATTCAGTTCAACATAACACAAATAGCATTGGTATCGGAGAGTTTTTGTTTCGATCTCCCATCGAACCAGATTAAATTGCCAGATTACCAACGGAGTCTTTCTGAAAACAAAAGACACACAGTTTTGACAAATGTAACACGATGTTTTTCTTTAGACCGTCATGTGCTTTTTACTATTTGTTTATGTTTTTGCTGTTCATACGTTAAGGCTACACTCTTATAGAAAATTGTTAAAAACATGACATATGAATGATAAAATAGAAAAATGCATTGTAATGAAGTTTAATACTTTCCCACATACAAAAAATCTATAGCTGACGGCTACAGAATTATCTATTCAAAAATCATAGACAATCTCTATAAATGTAGATACAATTACTGAAAGAAATTGAAAATATTGTGGCAAAAGGAGAAACTACCTGTTTTGAGCAATTTCACCTTTTTGTCGCAAAGTTTGCAAAAGTTGTCTGATTTAGAGTTGTCAGAAAACGTATATATTTTGGAATAGTTAATATTTTCAGGGATGTAGATAATCTTATCTACGTCCCTGATATTTTGTACAGAAACAAATTATCCCAGTGGTATTGCATACACATATCAAACATGTTGATTCAATTAAATGACATTGAACAAAACTTAAGTTTTAATAATTCCAATAAGATCCGCCAGAGTCATGTCCCTTTATATCGAACCGTTTATAGTATTTCTATAGTAAGTATGATCAACACATTCGATCAATTCCAATGAGCCCTGCCAGAATCTTGCCCCTTTACATCGAACCGTTTCTAGTATTTCTGTAGCGCTTATAATACTCACAGTCGATCAATTCCAATGAGCCTTGCCAGAGTTATGCCCCTTTACATCGAACATTTTCTAGTATTTCTATAGTATAATAAATACATTTGATCAATTCCAATGAGCCCTGCCAGAGTTACGCACCTTTACATCGAACATTTTCCAGTATTTCTATAGTATGATAAATACATTTGATCAATTCCAATTAGCCCTGCCAGAGTTTTGCCCCTTTACATCGAACATTTTCCAGTATTTCTATAGTATGATAAATACATTTGATCAATTCCAATGAGCCCTGCCAGAGTTATGCCCCTTACATTGGACCCTTCTCTATTATTTCTTAATTAAAATATTCAAAGGCTCATATCAATACGAATGATTCTTGTCAGAGTTATTGCCCTTAACATTGGACCCTTTTCTAATATTTCTATCGTCCTATAAACAGTCTCATAAACGTTTTGTTTTTTTACAAACACATTGAACCACCTCTAGCTATTTGTGAGTCTAGTGTCGATGCCTAGCGATTTAAAACAGATCCCTTTAAAGAGCATACACAACGTCTACATATTTAAAGCCGATCCCTTTAGAGATAACACACCACGTCTACAAATTTAATGTCGACTGTTTAGAGATAATACACCACGTCTACAGATTTAATGTCAATTCCTTTAGAGATCATACACCACGTCTACAGATTTAAAGCCGATTCCTATAGAGAGCATATACCACGTCTACATATTTAAAGCAGATCCCTTAAGAGATAAAACACCACGTTTACAGATGTATTGCCGATTCCTTAAGAGATCATACATCACGACTACATATGTAATGCCGATCCCTTTAGAGAGCATACACCACGTCTACAGATGTAATGCCGATCCCTTTAGAGATCATACACCACATCTAGCGATTTAATGCCGATCCCTTTAGAGACAATATACCAACTGTAGCGATATAATGCCGATCTATTTAGAGATCATATACTATGTTTAGCGATTTAAAGCCGATCCCTTAACAGATAATACACCACGTCTAGCAATTTAATGCCGATCTCTTTAGAGATTATGCACCAAGTTTAACGATTTAAATCCGATCCCTATATAGAGGATACAACACATCTAGCAATGTAAGGCCCATCCCTTTAGAGATCATACATCACATGTAGCGATTTAAAGCCGAGCCAGATAGAGATCATGCATTACGTGTAGCGATTTAAAGCCTATCAATATAGAGATAATACACCACGTCTAGCAATGTAAGGCCCATCCCTTTAGAGATCATACACAACGTTAAGCGATTTAATGGCGATCCCTATAGAGATCATACACCACGTGTAGCGATTTAATGCCGATCACTTTAGAGAAAATACATCACGTTTAGCGAATTGGACCTCAATACCGATCCCTATAGAGATCATACAAAGACATCCGGACATCAGGGCTCTCACTAGGCTAAAACTTTAGGGAGAAGTGACTTCGCCCTCCAGACAATTTAGGGCGAAGTGGGGAGACTTTAGGGAGAAGTGGGGAGACTTAAGTGAGAAGTGATATTTCTTGTGTGTCGTTACGTGTTGTAACCGCATCGCATCGTAAATCGCATCGATTGGGATAGAACACATTTACTTAAACAAAGATGAATGTTTTATTATTTTATTTTATTTATGATTATCACATGAAGTTCTAAAATTGTTTTTCCCTAAGAGTAGTTGCGATCCGAACATTATGTTCTAAAGTAGCAGAAATTATTAATTAATGAAGCTACCTTTTACTCGCCGTCCATTCCGTAAAGGTGTCAGGCATTTTGTAAACACGTCGATCATAAGTGTCATAAACAACGTAAATTATTTTGTAAACAAGTCGATCGTAAGCGTCATAAACAACGTAAATTATTTGTATCGGGTTTGCGATCCGAACATTGTGTTCTAAAGTCGCCGAAATATAATTAATTACTCGCAGTGTAAAGGTTAAAGGCATTTTGTGAAGGAGTCTGTCGTAAGTGTCATAAACAACGTAAATTATTTGTATCGGCCAAACATACACACTCTTTACAAGTATAATTGAGGTATTGTCTTTTGATTGGTTAATTCCAACTATTATGACACCCCCATGCTACAGCATTTAATATGAATCCCCTAAAAAAAATATCTAAAAAATCTCATTTTCTCAATTATTGAAGACGATTATCTCATTAAAACCATGAATAGATTCACAATATTATTTATACTATTGAAAGGGTTAAAACATAATTCGACTTCCATCTCATTTACATCGGCTACGTATTTAATGTTTTATCAGGGGGGAGGGGGGGGGGGGGGGGGGGGGGGGGGGGGGTCATAATATTTGATAAGACGATCGGTTCTTTGATTATGCAAATTGGACTAAAGGTCACGATTTTGATTGGTTCTACGTCATTGTGTGTGTAAAATGATTCGATTCTTCAGCTTTTAATGGATATACACTCTCAGTTGTCAAATAACTGATTACGCAACTGTGTATATCGAGAACTGTATACATCGATTCGACATGGTGCGTGACCGTGATCATTTTAACAGTGTCCGATGATAGGACAAAATTGTCGGCGAAGTCAACTTCGCTTTGACTGAGAATTTGGGCGAAGTCGACTTCGCTTTGATCGAGTGAATGGGCGTGAGAGCCCTGCCTGGCATAACACTTTTGGGGATACACATGTCAGAAGGTAAAGTTACGTATTCAGCTATTTATACATGCTGATAGTGACGACTACGATGTACGGGCTTGTCCGAGACTTCACTGTACGCAAATACAGTAAGAACCCATATCAAAATATGCCACTCATTTATCGCAGAATTAATTTCATTTCATTGAATTAGTCGAACATATACATTATAGCACCTAGCTACACTGTTAACAAAGTAAAGCAAAGGTTAGTGAATTGTAAACTGTTTCGACTTTGTCAAAAATCATAAGTAAACTTGAGAGAGCATGGGTTCAGACCTGAGATAGCCTACTAGCATTACTAAGATGTTCGGATTTGAGTTCTAAGACTGAACCGTACATTTTTTAACTGCAAATGTATAAATAATGATTATATATTAACTTTTTTCCAAGCTATGACTTTTGACGCTTCTGCACAGATGCCGATTGTAAAAAAAAATGAAATTGTTAAAAGGGATATTTCTAATTTACTCACTTTTATTTGAAGATTATAATTTAATCAAACTTATAAATAATAAAAGTTGTTCTTATTCAGAAGTTTTCAAAGCAGTCGATTCTAAATATGATGTAATATGTCTTTGTTTTATTCTGTAGATAATGATTATGATAATGTTACCATTTGTCGACCGATCGTTGATTGATAATGATCTCCCAACTATCGCTAATCAACAGACCTACATTTACAAG